>BCIG01000059.1:0-15503 GCA_001599915.1 Symbiotaphrina buchneri | reverse complement strand
CCCTCCAGCGTCTGGTCTCAGCCCGCCTCAGTCACTCTCACTCCCTCGCCCCCTCCCAAACCTCCTTCTCGACGGATACCCTCACAATGTCCCTCACCAAGTCCTCTCCAATCCTCATCGTCGGCGGCGGCACCTGGGGCTCCTCAGCAGCACTCCACCTCGCACGACGGGGATACACCTCGATAACCGTTCTCGATCCCCACCCCGTGCCCTCCAGCCTCAGCGCCGGCAACGACGTGAACAAGATCGTCGAGCAAGGAGCCTTCACCGAAGGTCCGGACGGGGCCTACATCTCCGACGTGCTTTTACGCGCCGCCAACGAAGGCTGGGCGCACGATCCCATCTTTAAGCCGTACTACCATGACACCGGGTACATTGTGGCAGCCGATTCGCCGGCCGGGTTGAAACATCTGGAGCAGCGCGAACGCCCGGATGAGAAAGATGGCGAGTTTGAGACGCTGGCGTCGCCCGAGCAGTTCCGTGCTACGATGCCGGATGGTGTGCTCCAGGGAGACTTTCCGGGCTGGAAGGGGTATTATAAGAAAACCGGTGCGGGCTGGGTTCATGCGCGCAAGGCGCTCGTGGCGTGCGTGAGGGAGGCGCAGCGGCTGGGTGTGAAATACATCACAGGCACGCCCGCGGGCAAGGTGATATCACTCATCTTCCAGTACGGCGACGTCGCGGGCGCAGTCACAGCCGACGGCGTCGCACACTACGCATCTCGCACGATCCTCGCCGCGGGAGCCGCCGCCGAGCAATTCCTGGACTTCGAGAAGCAGCTGCGGCCGACCGCCTGGACACTGGGGCATATCAAAATGACGCCCGAGGAGCTGCAGACGTACCGCGACCTGCCCGTGCTGTTCAACATCGAGAAGGGCTTCTTCATGGAGCCGGACGCGGACAGGGGGGAGCTGAAATTTTGCGACGAACACCCGGGCTACACCAACTTCGTGACGCTGCCGAATGGTGAGCGGCGCAGCGTGCCGTTTGGACGTATGCAGGTGCCTAAGGAGAGCGAGGAGCGCATGAGACACTTCTTGAGGGAGTGTATGCCGCAGCTGGCGGAGCGCGAGTTCTGCTTCGCCCGTATCTGTTGGTGCGCGGATACGCCGGACCGCTCGTTCTTGATTGATAGGCACCCGAAGCATAAGTCGCTGGTTGTTGCTGTGGGGGCTTCGGGACATGGTATGTAGCACACCTGTCCCATCAATTCTGGCCACTTGGAATAGGTTACTAAATATTCCATCTAGGGTTCATGCACATCGTCTCTGTGGGCGGGTTCATAGCAGACGCGATGGAGGGAACACTCGAGCCGAAACTGGCACATTCGTTCCGGTGGAGGCCTGAGACATGCGTGGATCGCGACTGGGAGGATACGCAGGGCAGGTTTGGTGGCCCCAATCGCATCATGGACTTCCAGAAGGTGGATGGATGGACGAGCCTTGAGGAGCGGGATCTCTCGCAGGAGTAAGTCCGTGGTGCGGAATCCTTGTGATGTGGTCTGCAACGTTTCATGCCATGGCCGCGTGTGGAGATGAAGAGACACGCGCGGTAGACTCTCGTGGTAGACTCGCACCGTGGCAGCAGAGAGAGGGAAGGTGTCGCCGTCGCTACAGTCCCACTTCCTCCATTCCATGTAGAAGTATAGGTGTATAGCATTGTATGGGGATAGATGAAAATCCGAGCTTTAAGCTCTCATTCACAGTATAAACTGAAAGTTGTGAATACCTCGCATAGCTGAGCTAGTTAGTTGTCTCTCCAAGGAAGTCAACCCCATGCCGCGAGGACTTGTAGCAATCTCCCTTTATACACTTGATTTCAGTCGCTGCATCTCCAGCAAGTTTATGACCGTCGACTGCGCCCACGTTCACCCAATCTTCGTCACTTATGCCGGCGAGTGGCTGCTTTCATAACCGCAAGCGGCAACTAGGGATCTAGGGACCTAGGGAGTCGGGATCCTCGCAGTCAGCTCGGGGCGTTTCAGGGACCCAGCATCTTTGCGCAGAGATACTCCAGTCTAGGTTTGTGTAGGCCGGGCTGGCATAGACCACATGCAATTGCTAGGGTGGGACTACCACAATGTTTCGGGGTTTATGGCCAGTCGCTACACTTCCATTTAGACGTGGACACATTGATCGACAAGAAAAGCAAGCCTTTGAACCGCCCATCACAGCTATGCAAGCCAAGCTTCATCTCTCCTCCGCATCGGGAATTTTCTCCGAGCACCGGCAACCGGGATTATGTACCTGCTCACATGGCTGCAAGGATGCACCCCTGCCTCCTGCATGTCGTTTTAGGTATATGCTGGAGAGAGTCCCTGGGACCAATCTCGACCGCCATACGGAGCTGAAATAAAAGCTTGGCCGAGGCCGCAACCGGTCTGTGGGAAACCAGGCGCGGGCTGGATCCTCGGCGGGTGGAACCGATGGTTCGGATTCTCGGAAGAGACTCTGTCGGTATGGTACGAGGGAGCTAGGATGAAATCCAGGAACTGGGAAGGGCGGTTCGCCTGGCTTGTTCTCAACCATGGGATGGGAAGACCGGGCCGCAGGGAGGAAACAGCAGGGCCAAGGCCTGGTCCAAGCCTCCAAGGGTGCCGATATGGTGCGAGGGAAAGGCAGCTTTCCGCTTTCCTCGATGGAATGTGCGCTACTGCATAAGATCACGACCCACGCTGTGGTCTGACCACTATGTGGGTATTCTCCATTTCGGTCGAGCTTTAATTCGATCAGACGGAGGGACAGCTACGGACGTCTAGAGTCGTCCGCCAGTTTCTGGGACACTGCTTCACAGTGGGTCAGGATTAGCTGCAACTACATTATGCATGATGATGGACAGTGATCAAGGATCTATGATCTACAATCCCGCCGTATAAGTGAAGCGCGATGATCCCAGCTATCCCGCTCCACGGTGCGGAAGCTTACCCAGAGCAGCAGATTCGTCGCATATATTCACCCAAGCTGCTCCCCCCTTATCCAAACAACAATGCAAATCCCCCACTTACCCAGGGTCCGGACCATGATTTCCCGCCGGCCCGTTGTGTCGCTTACATTAAGGTAATTAATATTCTAATTGGCACGGAAGGCCTAAAGCCAGTAAGAGTGGCCTGGCCGGCCCAGCAACGAAAATCCCCGTTTGCGGGTATGCGGGTATGCGGCTAACCCTGAACTCTTCGTCTTCGCGAGCCAAAATGCGCATCGCCATGCCCGAACGGGCATCGCCCGCATAACTCTCGGAGAAAATCCAAATGGTCCCTCCGTCGATCTGGTCGCCGATCATGTGGGCGCAGTCTGGGCTTGGCTTAAGACTACCTACCTTACCTTAGAGATGCCGTTGGAGGCAGCCGCGGAACCGGAGTGAGCATATTGCGTAATAATGCCTAGGCTCGTCGGTCCGACCAACGGTCGTGAAGGGAGGGGCCGCGTGCAGACTTAGTGCTGGACTTCTTCGTTGGAGATCCTTTTCGGTCGTTCAAGATCCTGTTCTCTTTTTATTCTGACCTGCACATTGTCTTGGGGATGCCTCGAGTGGGAATGGAATGATGCTGGGGACTGGCTACTTATCATGACCTTGGGCGACCTCAGACATCAGATCTATCTTTGAGAGACAGCGCAACCGGCCGGGAGGAGAAGGCAATTAGCAGGATAGAGGCTTGGGTTGTGCACCGGCAGTCGGGATGATATCGGTAGGACCATAACCGTACCATGTCTTTAATTGCAGTCGTGTTGATTCCATTGCGTCTACCAGAGCGAATCTTTCTGGACATTGGTGGCACGGCAGGATGTTGCTGCTCCACAACCGACCGGCAAGCCATCCTTCACAGACTCCTACGATGCAGTAAGTTCACCTGAGCTGTCCCCCAGGACCTTGGACTCGACTGACCACGCAGGGTACTGGAAACAATGGAGGTCTCATCATTGCCATCGCCTGCTTCTTCACTGGCCTAGCGCTCATCGTCGTCATACTACGCTTCTTCACACGAATAAAAATCAGTCGATATTTCGGCCAGGATGATCTGTGGATATTGCCTGGAATGGTGGGTGACACTAAATGCATCTGCCTGCGACGGGAGAGTTTGACAAGCTAACTGTGGCTTGTGATAGCTTTTTTCCATGCTGATGTGTTCTCTGTACCTTGGATGTAAGGCTCCCTTTCTGTCCAGTACTGAGGGAATCAAATGGCTGACAGACGTTGGCTAGATGTGTATTACGGCGACGGGCAACGCCTCAAAGACATCCCTACAAAAACCAGGAGAAAGCCTCCCAGGTACATTTCCCTTCCCCTACCAGCCACCGGCACTTCTAACCACAGGCACAGGTGCAATACCTAATCCAAATATTCTACATCCCGACGCTCGCCTGGACCAAGATCTCCATCCTCGTCTTCTACCTGCGCCTTTTTCCCTACCGCACCTTCCGGATCCTGATCTGGATCACAATCTGCTACGTCGTTCTCCTCACCATTGCGCTCACACTCTTCAACATCCTGCAATGCCAGCCCGTGATCGACAGCTGGACGCACGTGAAAACAGGCCACTGCGTCAGCCGCGCCGTCGTGCAGTACACCACCTCCGGGTTGAACCTGATCAACGACCTGTGAATCCTGCTGCTGCCCATCAAACGCCTCGCGCGGCTGAACGTCTCCCTGCGGGACAAGTTGCTCGTGCTGCTGACCTTCTCGCTCGGCGGGCTGGCGTGCATCGCGTCCGGCCTGCGCCTGTGGACCCTCTCTATTCTATATTCCTCGGGGGATCGCACCTGGAGCTCGTATCCGACGTCGATTGGGACCATGGCGGAGATTAATCTGGGGATTATTTGCGCGTCGCTGCCCGCGATTAAACCCTTGCTGCTGATCGTGTTCCCCTTCGCCCGCGGCGCGCGCAGCCGCAATGGCAGCGGGGGAACGGAGAGCGGCAGCGGCAGTGGGCCTGAACGAGAAGGCAGTTCGGCCGTGGGCGGCAGCGAGAAGGGGTTGCTGGACGAGAAGGCAGGCCGGGGGTCGTTCTTACGCTCCCATCCATCTAATACCAGCGGCGTCATGGCAATGTCTGGCGGCGACGGCGCGGCGTGGGGTCCTGGGTTGGCAGAGCAAGGCCTGGCGCAGAGAACGGATACGCATGAGAGCGGGGAATTGCCCGAGGAGCGGCAGGAGATGCAATTGAGCTTTAGGGATTTCCTGGCCGGCTCGGTGCCGGGCAGTCGGCAAGGGAGTAAGATCCCGACACCCCTGGGCACTCCAAGGGAGGAGATGGTGGGGATGAGGGATTTTCTGACGATGCCTGAAGACTTGGAAGAGGGGAGGAAGACATAGCATGTGCATTTTTTTAATTTGTATATTGAGCATGGTCAACATGTATCTGAAGGAGCATCACACAAAGAAGGGACGCCCTAGTGGATGCATGGAACTGGGACAGCAAGAAGAAGGGCTGGATACGAGAAATACTAATATAATTAATGCTGCCTCAATCCTGGGAAAGGCGTTCATCCCTGTTCAAACCCTACACCAGGAAATAATGAGGTCGAGAATGCGAATATGCGCCTAGATAACTGTATCACCTCGATCCGAGCTTGCGCCTCTGTGTGAGCACCTCACCCTTTACTGAAGCCATACCGTATTCCAACTATCCGATAGCTCCAGAGCAGGAAAATCTCCCATCCTCCCAACGCCCTGAGACTCGACTCAACTGTCAGGATCCCGTTGTCTGCCCTGCATGCATCACCCACAGCATCGACACAATCGGACATTATCCTTGGGTTCGACCAAGTGGCAGCGACAGTAACTTCCCGCCTGATGCTATCAACGCACGGAGTTGGCCGGGCAATTGCAGCCAAGGCGGGCGATAAGAAGTCGATCAGGGCAGCAACTCCTCGCCCTATCTTCGCCACTTGTACTGCCTAAGGCATGAAGTGCAATCGCATCCATCAGCGCCCAGCCCAACGGATACCTCGGCGTCCGTCTTGCACGATCAGCTGCCAAGCTGATAAGAGAAAGCCAACCTGGTTGCTGGGCACGCTGCAGCGAGCAAACGAGCGGAAAGTCATGCATGACTTCTCCGTAGGAAACACGCGGTCCGCGCGCCAAGGGCCCTGCCAATCCCACCGGCTCTAAACCGACCGCTTAGGACGTGAAGCTAGAAACGTTCTGGACGGCTGCTGCCTGCCTGTCTTGTCTGTCATGCGTATGCGACACCTCCAAAAGAACCAGCGAGCCAGGTTTGCATGCAGGCTGCCCGCGGGCCAAGCACGCTTGCAGAGGAAAGCGTCAAACTGTAACATGGATAGCACTGCATAGCACTGCTTTGCCATGGCCTCGCCTGACCGCTTTGAGCCCTTGACTGCGTTGACTTGCGTTGACTGGCGTGACCGCTCTGTTGGAGAGTGCAGATGCGCCGGCTCATCGGCATACGAAAGAGGGGCATGGGCATGATGTGGCGCCGAAGAGCGCTAGGTACGGCGATAAGGAAGCTGAAGAGCTGGGATGCAGGATGGAGGGAGGGGTATATAAGGGCAAGGAGGGGTTGTTGATCCCAGCCTTCCCAGAAAGTCCTGGATCTCAGAGTCTCTGCTTGGATATCTTTTGCCCAGATCCGTCCAGCCCGAACGACCGATACGTCGTTAGCCTTTCACGATGCGCTTCATCCAGTCCATGACCTGCTCCATCGCGGCGCTGGCGTCTGTCGCCTATGCTGTTCCTGTAAGTGCTCACGGCCCTAGTCCTCCTCCTACTCTCTACATGTGCCGTCTCATCTCTCAATGCGCACTTGGCTAACAGGAAATATAGTTCTCACCCCCCCTGCACCGCAAGACCGCGCTCATCATCGTCGATCTGCAGAATGACTTCATCACGGGTTCGCTCAACAACAGCCGCGCGCCCGCCATCCTACCGCAGGTCTACAAGCTGCTGGACGAGCATGAGTGGCCTCTGATCGTCGCGTCGCAAGGTACTTCTTCCCCACCACCTCCGCTTCCGCCTCCCTCTCCAAAAACCTCTTCTCTAATTGCAGCGCGCATGCAGACTGGCACCCCAAAGACCACGTCTCCTTCGCCTCTGCGCACCCGGGCGCGGCCGCAGGGGACAAAGTACAAATCGCGTTCGTCGACCAACCCACGCGGGACTTCCAGCTGCAAACGCTGAGCAAAGACCACTGCGTGCCGGGCACCTACGGGGCACAACTCGAAGACGGGTTCCAATCGCGCCTCTGGAATTTGGAGGGCTACCACACGAGCGTGAACTACATCAAGAAGGCGCAGAACCACACGGTGGACTCGTACAGCGCGTTTGCAGACAACCAGCACTGGCGCTTCACGACGCTGAATGCGGAGCTAACGGCGCATGGCATTGAGAAGATTGTTCTTGGAGGGTTGGTCACGAACGCGTGTGTGAGAGGCACCGGGATGGATGCCCTGAAATTGGGCTATAATGTTACGTTATTGAGTGATGCGACTGAGGCGACGACTCAGGCCGGCAAGGATTCGGCGATTGCGGAGTTGGAGGGGTATGGAGTGTATGTCATGACCACGGCCGAGTGGGAGGCGGAGAATAAGGTATAAATTTGGGCGGAGGGTGTTGTGTATATAGTGCTTGGAGGTGTATGGCGCAGCTGGTGTGGTATGCGCGGGCTCTGGAGGGATCATGTATATAGGAAGCTTGTCGATACTGGGGAAGGCATATGTGAGGCGGGAAAAGACGGCCTTATAGAACGGCAAATGTATATACGTTTTCATCAGTGCTTAAGAACATAACGTGTCGCGTGTGTGATTACATATCGAGCCTTGATGCAGCAGACTATCGCCGGTGCGTATGTGGAGCAGTCAACGACCAGCTTAGAGCATGTCGTCAGTTGTGAAGTGTTTATTGATTTCAAACAGCATTGGGAGGACGCCTTCCGTATCCCGTACCCTCGCCGACTTGTAAAACGCAACAGAACGCCAATGTTGCCATGTCGATATGCACCCCATTTTTCCGGCCCTCTCAAATAGTCAAACTGGAAAAAAAGACCAACAATAGAATCCTCACATCGAGAATCCATCCTCCACATCCCTCCCCTTCAACCCATCCCTTAGCACACTCCTTCCTTCTCCCCTTCTAACCCTCCTCCACCGCCCCCTCCAAATCCTCCCCTTCCTCTTCGCCTTTGCCCTACGCTCGGGGGCCATATGGTGATGATTCACCGGGCTCTCACCGCCCACAAAGATAAACACATCATAAAGCGCACATCCCGCCAGCCCACCCGTAATCGTCGCCGCCCAGCCACCATAGATCCAATATCCATCAGTCCACATACCGTTCCCATAGCCGAGCGCGTACGTGATAAGGCGCGCGCCGAGGTCGCGGGCGGGGTTCATGGCGGGGCCCGTGTTGTAGCCCAGCGACATGCAGATGACGGTGACCAGCAAGCCGATGATGAAGGCGTGCATGCCGGCGCCGGGCGGCGAGTTGGTGTCGTCGCCCAGCGCCAGGATACACGCGTTCAGCACGGCCGAGGCCGTGAACTCGGTGAAGAAAGCTGTTGCGGCGGAGACACTGGCTTGCGGGAGTGTGAAGAACGCCAGCCCGGTCTTGGAGAGTGTGAGGGAGGGGTCCATGGCCCGGATGGCGTCCTTGTAGATCCCGAATGCGATGGCTGCGGCGCATATGCAGCCGAGAAGTTGGGCGAGGATGTACACTGCGCACCGTGAGAAGGGGAAGCCCCGGAAGATGGACAGCGAGATGGAGATGCTGGGGTTGAGGTGTGCGCCGGACACGCCGCCTGCAAGGTATACGCCGAACATGGTGGCCAGACCCCATGTCCAGGTCCGCTGCTGGAAGTCGCCGTAGGCTTCATTGGTGGTGATGGATTGCAGGTTGCCGCAGGTACCGAGGAGGATCGTCATTGTGGTCTGGTCGTCCTCTACGTTAGCCCGCCGTCTTCGGATGTGTGTTGTTTCGGGAATCAAATAGAGAAAGGTGAGATGCGAAGAGATGAGTAGAACAAGGAGAAACTCACAGCCAACCACTCCGCAAACGGCTCCCGAAACCGCGCCCGGATCTTATACCACCGCGTCTGCGGCGGGCCAGGCGCCTGCGGTGCGTCAGGCTGCACCTTCTGCTCGGCTTCCTTCTCCTTCGCCATGTTCATATCATCTTCCCTCGAAGTCGGTTCCACCACGCCCGTGCTCCGCGTCGGCGTCTCCCTGCTCAGCCGACTACCCACCCTCCTCGCCGGCAGATCCTCCCTCGTCGGAGCAGACCGCAGCGTCGACTGCGTCTGCGCCAGACGGAGCGGCTCTCCATCTCTTGGCTGGCGCTCACGCTCATGATCGTCATGTATCGTTCCACCGGGATGCTCGTCTTTGCTCGCCCCCGTCTTCATCGCGTCAGAAAACTCCCCCGCCATGCCCGCGCTCAACTGCTCCGCCGCACTCCCCCACGGCTCGCTCCTCACAGGCCCTAAAACCGGCAGCGCCGCGCCATGCTCAACGACCCTCCCCAGCCTGCGCTCGTCCACCATCGGCACCGCCACCGGCACGGGTCGCATGTGGCCTCTTCGCCCGACCTCGTCATCGTCCGTCCGGCTGCCCGCGTGCTCCAGCTCTGGGCCTGCCGCTGGCCCGCCTGCTGTCTCCCCGCCCGTTTGGCCCTGTGGCGCCTGCGGCTCAACCACCTTGCGCTTGCGCCGGCCGGCGCCGAAACGTCCTGTTCGCACGACGCGCGGGAGAGGCCGCGAGAGGCCCCATAGTGGCTGGGTGGAGGAAGAGGATTCGGGCTGGTAGTAGTCTGGGTCGACGTAGACGGTTTGTGTGGGTTGGGAAGGAGGCGGTTGAATAGAGGAGGGAGCACGGAACATGCTGATGGCCTGGTCTCAATGCAGTTGACCTGAGATGAGTTGGATGTTGCTCTGACAAATTCCTCAATGACGCGTGCCCCTTGCTCTCTTTTATTTGCTTCGTTTTTTGAAGCCCAGATGACCTTGTGGACAGTATATTGGCTGACCGGTCACCTCCTCATATCGTCCTCGATGCTCTTTGCGAAGCCTTTCGCCCAAAGACGACGTGAATATGTCCCTGAAGGAGGGTCAGTGTACACTCAAGACGAGCCTAGGGATGTTGGAAATCAACTCGTCACGACAGCCGTCAATATTGTTTTGCGCGATGCAAAAGAAGCGGAGCAGAGTGGAGGAGCGCAAACTGCCCTAGCGTGCAGATCCGATCCACCTGCGTAATAGCTTCGTACTCGTCCATAATAAAGGTAATTTCCCTCCAGACCCTGGGAGAATTGAATTTTCATTTTAGCCTCCTTCGTCGTAGTCTTCCTGACTCGAATGTTTCATTGGCTGGAATTCTCTTCCAGGCGTTTTGTCAGCATTAGCATAGCTAGTTAGGGTTAGAGAGTGGAGGAACCGAGAAAAGGCCATGGCGAACCGGTTGCGTAAGAGCGCACGAGTCCTGACGTTTTGCGGTGTGTCGTGCGAATTTTTCCGTGTTCTTTCTTTGGATAAAGTGGATCCGATTTCTAAGCTGCTGAAGACAAAGGCAGAGGGGCACATTCTTTATGTCAGTCTGACATGGGAGTGTGCAAATTTCCCATGTCTGACGGCATGGAATTTGCGTCATTTTCCCATCTCGCTTTGCCCCACCAGCCCGTCCCTTTTGACAGTTTCTCCTGCCGTATTTGGGCTGGCCTGCTATACTTCGTAGTCCTACTTAACAGCTCGAGTGTGTGATCATTCTGCGCAACGAATGCTTCCCTATGGGGAACAGGTATGTGCAACGAACTGCGGCCTCAAAATCGCCCGCCGTGAACATCGTAAGCTACAACCTCAAGCCGCCCAAAATTTCTGGAGGAACACGTATTGAACGACCGATACATACTCTATCGATAATAATAATACCCTAGAGAATCAGATCTATTTCAGTAAATTAATCTTAGATGCAACTAATAGCTGAATTAATTCAAGCAAGCCATTCGCTCTGCTCCAGTTTTCCAACAGTCTCCGATGGCAACAATCTTCTTCCTCTTCACACTTCTGCTCCGCAAACATTCCATCAGTACTACAACTGATAGGCTCAAGCAACGACATCATCACCCCAGCTTCACAGCTTCTCTACCAACCTCGCCGCCCGTCTCGATGCCGTTGCCAGCAGCCGACTGGTACCCCACAGCTCAGTCCCCATTGCCAAACCCCTCGGGCCCCTCGGTCTCCTCCATCCCGCACTATCCTCTCCCCACAAACGCCGCCTATAGCCCCTACCTTACGAACTGATCACCATTGCCTGACAGCCGCCTGTGGGGTTTCACTGTCTTACAGAGCGGACCACTCATACTCCGTACACGTACAGCAAAAGCTTGTGGTGCTGTGGGCGCGGGTGACTCCGGTGTGCGCCAGGGGGTGGACTGACCATCGCGTGCCTGGGCTCGGCTAAGCAGCCAGTCGGCCGAACCGAAGCGGGAAAGCACCTCACCACACCACGCCACGCCACGCGATGCCGCACCACACTGCCGTGGTCCTGTGATCGACCGCCGCGGCCGAGGGGGGGAGGATGATTTAAAGAGGCTGGGGTTACTGCAGGAGGGAAGGGGTCTTGTGCTTTCAGAAGCAAGTGGATACACACTCTTGAGTCGAGATCAGACACACCAGTTACAGATATAATCGGCGTGAGATACGGACGGGCAGAATATCGTCCTGCCATACCTAACAGCAGCACTACCGTACCTTACTCAACACACACCAAGGCAAACAAAAACCATGGGCTTCCTCGAATTCGCCGACCGCATCCCAACCTCATCACCAAAACAACCACAAACTCCCGAGGAGCGAAACAAAGGTACCCATCCCCTCTCTCCCCTCCTCCCAAAACCCGCCGCTAACCTCCCTTCCCAAAGCAGAACTCCTCAGCGCCTCGCTCAACAGCGCGTTACAGCGACACGCGATGCAAGAGAGCTGGGCGGCGGCCCACGCCGAGGGCATGGCCAGCCTGCGCAAAGAGCGGCGCGAGAGCTCGTCCAGCGTCACCAGCAACAGCAGTGAGGCCGGCAGTCCCCCGCCACTGGCGTCGTCGCCGCGGAGATTGAGTGGTTGGATGGCCCGCCATATGGGTGCCATGAAGCCTGTTAAGGAGAGTGAGGCCGATATGATGGTGAACTTCTCGTTTTGTTGAGAGGTTCCGTGGGGGAGGAATTGTGTACTGCGATGATGAGATTATGAGGATGGGAGTTATTGGATTGTTGGCTCTTTAGGCAGCTACGGGAAGCAGTGTCGGCGTTCCTGGATGGGCGGGATACCTGGCGGTTCTGCATACGGGCGCGTCGTTTGAGCGCTGGAGCCGCACTGTGGTGTCCCTATTGCATATTTATGTTTGACTGGCTGAATTTAAAGCCTATTCAGAATCAAATCAAGAAAAATCCTTCTAATATTGTGTGTTCTACGCGATTGCGTGCTCCATGTGCAAACGATGCGATTGATTGCAACCTCCTGAAAAATGTTCTCGGACTCGACTCAACTAATCCTATTCCTAAGTTTTCTGCAGCATAAATCCACAAAATAAAACCGAATAAGTTGATTGAATAATAGCCCCGTAGTCAAGATCATCTACCCCTGATAACATCATTCGCGGCCAATCATCCGTCAAATGTCATATCGGACGCCTCGCCTGCCGCTTTCCCGAGGGTGACGTAACTTGCGTTTCAACCACGAGCGGAGAACCTCGTATCTCGCGATCCCATCCTCGAACACTTTCAGCATCTTTAACCTCCCATTTATCCATCACAATGGCATCAGGACGCACCTTATTCTTCGCGGCGCTTATCTTCATTGCGACCGTCTACTTTCTCTTGACCAGTCGAACTTCGCCGCTCTCCTCCCCGTCACCGCCACTCAAATCGCCGACTGTCATTGTCGATGATATACCGGCGATTGGGCTTGGGACATGGCAGTCAGAGAAGTCGAAGGTCTGGAAATTCGAGCTGTAGTTGATGGGGTTGTTACTGATGGAATGCCGACTACAGGTTGCCGATGCGGTGAAATGGGCCTTGGATGCTGGCTATCGCCACATTGACGCAGCCGCTGCCTACAGTACGTACCTGGGGCCCTTGGTTCAAGAACCTTCTGACAGTCATTTCCCTGTAGACAACCAGGAACAAGTCGGCGAAGGCATCAAAGCTGCGGGCCTGAATCGATCCGACTACTGGGTAACCAGCAAGCTCTGGAACACCGCCCACCGGCCGGAAGACGTGCGACCCGCGCTGGAAAAGACCCTATCCGAGCTCGGCCTCGAGTACCTCGACTTATACCTCATGCACTGGCCCGTAGCCATGAACCCCTCAACCAACAAGCTCGAGAAGAACACGACCTACACGCAGACCTGGGCCGCCATGGAAGATCTCGTGCGCGCCAACCTGACGCGGTACATTGGCATCTCGAACTTCGCGCGGCACGAGGTGCAGACGCTGCTGGCCAACAGCACCATCAAGCCGTACGCGCACGAGTTCGAGACGCACCCGTACCTGCAGCAGCAGGACTTCGTCGACTGGCATGCCGAGCTGGGCATCAAGGTCATCGCGTACTCGCCCCTCGCGAATGTGAATCCTATCTACCACTCCGGCGTGCCGAGTATTCTCAAGGACCCGGTGTTTGTTAATGCGGCGAAGACGAAAGGCTGTACGCCCGCGCAGTTTATTCTTGCTTGGGGCTTGAAGCGTGGCACGATTGTGATCCCCAAGAGTGTCCATGAGGACCGCATTGTGGAGAATTTTGAATCGTTGGAGGTGGATCTGACGGATGCTGAGTTGGAGACGCTGGCGAAGGTGGATCGGAAACTGAGGATGAATAACCCGAGTAAGAACTGGGGGTATGATCTATTCTCGGTCCTGGATGGTGCGTGATGGAGGATGAATTGCAGGAGAAAGAGATAAGTTGCGCATGCCTGGCTTAAGGCAGGATTCTCGTCGAAAGTGAATGAATACATGGATGGAAATGACTGCCTTCTCTCTGATAGCGATAACACAATAGCTCTCAGAATAAAGAGATCTTCAATTGTGTGTGAACCGGCCGCATTTGACAGATGGATGCGGAATGCTCAATGGCCCCCAAGGCAATGCGCCTCTCTTATCAGCTCTCCATCGTGCCCCAGGCCCCTGAGTGAATCAATGACGATCGCCAAGGGAGCAGCGCATTGGTGTCCGGAGATAGGGCCGGAGACTTTGCGCAGAGCCATAAACCTTAAAGTGCTGGTGTGATCAGTAAGATCCGGAAGCGCGCCTTGCCCGTTTCCGGACATTGAGAATCCTTGGCGGGGTCTCGCATCCAGCTTTCAGAAATCTACGCAGGAGACGAGCTGGCCCTCGTTCTTCTTATTTGCTACTTATTACGATACTAATCCCTTGCCAACCGGAAGACAAGCACTGTTTGTCGGGTGTATAGTGTGGAGATAGCTGTTTCGGCTTTGGCGTTCAGAATCGTGCAGCGGCATTTAACGGACTTAAGCCGGATCACCTTTTTGGCTCGTCCCTGGCCTGAGATTTTGGGAAGAATATATAAGTTGGAACAGAGCCGTCTTTGTCTCGAAAGCAGAAAAGCATTTTCATCGCTTGCAAGTTTCAAGACCTCGCAGCAAAGTACCATCTCCTCCGATCTCCTTCTTCCCCGAATCCCACATAGAAAACATCTAACCAACATGGCATCTGGAAAGACCATCGTCCTCATCACTGGTAAGGGCTCGCCTTAGTGCGACTGAACTTAGAGACATAAGCTAAACGATTGTCACAGGGGCCAGCAGTGGCATCGGCCTCGAAACCGTCGGCCTTCTCGCCCAGGTGTCGCCCGACTTCGAGATCCTCCTAGGAAGCCGGTCCGTCGAGAAAGGTGAAAAAGCACTATCAACCATCCGCTCCTCGCATGGCGACGCTCTGAAGAGCAACATCTCCGTCCTCCAAATCGACGTCACCGACCAGTCCTCCATCGCCAGCGCCAAGAGCCACGTCGAGAGCACCTACGGCAAACTCGACATCCTAATCAACAACGCCGGCATCATCGTGACGCGGCCCGTCGACACTCTCACAACGCTACGCGAGACCTTCGAGACGAACACCTTCGGCGCCGCGGCCGTGACGGAAGCCTTCTTGCCGCTCCTCCAGAAATCGTCCGCGGCGCGCATCATCTACGTCTCGTCGGACCTGGGCTCGATCACGCAGCGCCTGGACCCGGCGTACCAGTACTACAAGCTGCAGGGCAACCCGTACCGCATGAGCAAAGCCGCGCTGAACATGCTGGCGGCGTGCCATCGCGTTGATTTTGCGGAGTGGGGGTGTAAGGTTTGTGCGTTTAATCCGGGCTTCACGGTTACGCACTTGACCGGGGAAGAGGGCCGCAAGCAGAGGATTAAGATGGGCGGCAGGGATGCGAGGGAGCCGGCACAGGCCCTGGTGGATATCGTCACTGGCAAGAGAGATGCGGATGTGGAAAAGCCGGGCTTGGTGGATGTTGATGGCGGCGTGTTGCCGTGGTAGATAGGACTGAAGCGTTAGAA
>BCIG01000058.1:0-15720 GCA_001599915.1 Symbiotaphrina buchneri | reverse complement strand
TATGCAACGATCTTGCGCGGCGATATCTGAAATCCGGGCCGGTGGCCTTTCCCTTCCGATTATCAGGCCCATGGCCATCCGTGCTGAGCTACAAAAACGTGTCCGATCTCGCAGAATCATGGTTTCAAGACTGGAAAGCTTCGTCTTGGATCCCTTACAACAGCGTTAGAGCATCCGCGGGCACTCGTTACTGTTCGAAGCTTTCAGAAACTCGGCACAGCCTTTGAGAAGTGTTAGAATATCTTGGGATACTCGCTTTCTGTGTGAAAAGCGTTCTTCGAGCGAAGGCTATTCAAGGATCCGCCTCCTACTTTCTCCACCGCCAGCTCCACGATGGAGAMTGCTTTGCCGCAAACGGCGGAGAAGCGGCCCCCTACCTCTCCTCCACCAGAGGAGCCCTCCTGAAGACGGTTGGAGCCAGAATCCCCTTTGAGCGTGACGCCCCTCCCGCCACAAGGGGACATTACTTCTTACGAGTCGATTGGAGATATCCCTCGGGTTTGGGGGAAATACCGCATCGTGGCCGAAAAGGCTTTTGAGGGTTACGAAGCCCTCCGGGCAATACTTGCGGCCGGTGGCCGTGTCTTTGACATTCTCGATAGGGGCGCCCCTGGGATTGCCGGCATCCCCGATACAGTCCGTGACTCCGCAAGGGTATCAACGGGGATTAGCAGATGACCAGGATAAGAAAGATGGAGATGGGTAAGAAGAGAGAGAGGTGGAAGAGGAGGACTGGAGGAGGTCACTAGGGAAGCCAGCACTATCTCCGAGTATATCTCCAGAATTCAGAATGTCACTCCATACCAAGACAGGCTCATCCGCTTTCAGGAACGCTTTGAAAGCCTGCCTGCGTCGGAGTATCAGTTGGATATTCAACACCTGCTGGTGGATCTACGAGGAGATCTCCTGTTGTTGCAAGCACTACCGAAGTTCGAGGCTAGGCTTGCCGAAGGCTACCAGATGGTTTCTGAATGGCAAGGAGGAAAAGGCTGGATGGTGGGACTGTGACTCTGAGAGCGCTTACTCTGCTCTAGGAACGTTCTCGTCAGCCATCAGGTCAAGCTAGACATTAGGACACAGGTTGGTGGATCAAAGCGTGGCGCTCTCTCACCTATTATGCTTTCGTCGTTATCTTATTTATGCTTTCTTCTGATATGCCATCGGGACGATGGTTTTCTTTCATTGGGCGGCAATTGATAGGGATCATGGACTGCACTAGCTTGATCATATGACTTAGTCCTGGTCACTATGCTTACGCTTAGGTAGTACCTTACCTTATTCACTATATAAGCATATAAGCTCTTAGTGACTAGATAGCTTAAAGAATCAACCTTCATCACCACATTCATTCCTGATCCACATCATTGACGTGGGAGCATTAGGTGCATCGAAAGACTTAAAGCAATGATAATCCTAAACAATGAATTGTCTACTAAGCTTGATTCACCCAATCATCTATTCACCTAATCACCTAATCGCCGGTCCGGAATTTGACAAACAAGACAAGGAATAATGGCAAAGATGCGACAGCGTCCAATTCGACGTGAACAAGATCCTCGACCTCGATCCGTTCTCAAGGCCCGTCGATGACTTGACATTCGCTTTGCTGAACATCAATGCACTGGACTGCATTGTGCACCCCGAGTTCCGAGTTCTTTTCACCGAACGCTCCTCATATGATAGGAAATCCCGCTCGCCCCTGTGATTGGTCAGAAACTTGCTCACCCACAAGAGCAATAAATCTTGCTCAAATGCGCGCTCCAGCGTAGCATCTGGCGTAATAAACGAAATACTAGCCTCTTTCGTTTAAAGAATCCCTGTAAAATAAATGTGCTCAATGGCCAAAGTTCAAGCCTGTGGGGTGACTGAGTACCCGGTAGTCAATGCAGATTCCGCCTCACGACAGCCATATAATTACTTCCTCCTGCGGACCACTTCCTAGCTTGCCTTTTTCTTCCAGATCGAACTTCGCCCACCACTACCCCCTCATAGACAAAGTTAACGCGTACAAGAGGAAGCCATGGATATGAGCATGAGCATGTCGCCTACAACAACGGCTATGAGCGATATGACGGCAACTGCAGCCTCCGCAACGAGCACTAGCGCCGCCATGAGCATGGGCGGGGATTCCGCCTGCAAGATCTCAGTAAGAAATATTTCAATCACGTTGGTCCCAACGTGCATCAGACCTGCGAAGCTAAACGGTTGGACGTCTTATAGATGCTGTGGAACTGGTACACCGTCGACTCCTGTACGCTTTTCGTTGACCCTGGACCATCCATCACAGTCTGACTCATATAAATAAGGCTTCCTCGCTCGCTCGTGGCATATTACGTCGCACGGCATGTTCGCCGGCTCCTGTATCGGGGTRATTATCCTGGTCATGGTCCTCGAGTTCCTCCGACGGCTAGGCCGTGAATACGATGCCTTCATCATCCGCCACGCCCGCGAAGAGAGACAGACCGCAGCGAAAGATGCTGGATATACAAATATCTCTACAATCTCTGGCTCGGATCGCGAAGAAGGGTCGTCCAGCAACAAAATAGCCCAACAATCGGACAGGGATCCATGCTCACCACCAGGCCCGGAAACGCAGCGCCCAATCCGGCCCACCCTGTTTCAGCAATCCGTTCGGGCCGTTCTGCATATGGTCCAGTTTGCGGTGGCATATTTCATCATGCTGCTGGCTATGTACTACAATGGGTACATCATCATCTGCATCTTCATTGGTGCGCTACTAGGGAACTTTGTGTTTTCGTGGGAGCCACTGGGTGCTGGTGCAGCTGGGTGAGTTGTGGCCGCACCCATTTCTGTCTAGTATGTCGCTGCTAATCGAACCCGTAAGTGTTGATGCGACGGCTGTCACAAAATGCTGCGGGTGATCCCAAACAAGTATCATCCGGTCGGGCAGTTGGGCCATGGACGCCTCCCGGGCGTGATAATGGGAACGTTGAATCTCCTCTCAATATGGTATAGATCGGAAATTGTTGCATCTGTATTTCAAATGTTTCACTGAAAGTAAAGCAGTTTGCATAACGATCAGAATATGAGATAAATTCAATTTGCAAACTATGACGAGTGTTGAAAAGTTGAGACATCCTTCAGTCCAGCATTACTACGAGATAAATCCCAGCCAAATACCCCGTTCCATTCAGAGACCATTGCCTGATAAGTTGAGACCAGGACGGACAGCTTCATCCTGGGAAATTATAGTCATACGGGATTTGAATCGGCGTCCCGTTGTGGTTGAAAACCATATCATACCCATCGGCCAAGTTGCCATTAGCCAGCACATGATTCCGCACACTGATAGTGGCATTTGCAGGCGGGAGTCCAGCACCGGGAGGGTCGTACGTCATCCAATGAGCATTACCATTGTGGTCAAGATACAGGATGTCGCCGTTCAGATTACCGCTGGCTCCAGGCTGCAGGAAGAGGACCTGATTGTACGGCTGCGGGGTCCAGAAGCGCATCGCCGTGTTGCTGTTGTTGGTCACGGTGTTATTGCGGTACTTGATGACAGCGCCGCCATATGCCTGCGTCGCGCCGGGTACCTGGTACTGCAGGCGGAAGCTGGAGACTTGGTCCACGAGGTAGCCAACGCGGGCGAGCGAAGGGATGACGACCGTGTCGCAGTATTGCAGGCAGTCCTCGAAAAGACTGGGGTCCGCGACGCTGAACTGGTACGAGAGGATGTTGCCATCCGTGCCTCCGACGATACCCACGTACTCGAATACGTCCGGCACCTTGAAGCCACTCAGCGCACCGCCCATCTGTTCAATCCAATCGCTGTCGACGGGAGAGCAGAGCGGAATTAAGATGTAGATCGGAGTCGGATCCTCTGCTGAGCCTGCTCCCTTGAGCGCTTTAGTGTGACCCGCTTTCTCATCGCCAGTGGCATCACCATCCTCACCCCCAGCGGCGTCACCATTAGCATTTCCATTAGCATMGCCGATGGACGATCCATGGGCCCGCTTATAGCGCAAGGACGCCCGAATCATGGCTTTGCGAGCCTTCAGATCGTCCACTTGGGGAGGAGACGGCGCGTCCAGGAGACGCACTTTCTCCGTACCGTCCGCGATCGACGCAGTCTCGTACCTGCTGGCGACGATGTGGGAGCGAAATCGCTCGAGGGCATCGCCAGACAGGCTCATGCTGGACGCGTCGAAGTTACCCTTGCGGTCTTCTTCCCACGCCGCCATGACCAGCTTCAAGATCTCGGTCTGCGTCTTGATGGGCGAGGCACTGTATTTCAGCGACACGATGGCGCGGATGTCACTAGCCGTGAGCGTTGCGCTATCAATAGACGAGATGATGGACGTGACAGTGGAGACGTTCTTCGCCGTGGTGGTCAACTTCGAGTTTGTCGTCGAGTAGTTGTAGACGTCTGTGTCGATGCGCAACAGAGCGCCCAGGTCAGTAGCGATAATGGCGTAGGTATAGTCGGACGAGATCTGGCCAGCACTGTTTCCTAGAACGACGTCCAGGCCATGGCGGATGATGTCGGTGACACCATCGAGGATCTGCCCTTGCAGCAGGTTGCTGACTGCGTCCTTGATGCCGTCGACGATCTTATCGGCGCTCGTGCTCGTGTTACAGACGATCTGCTGTTTTTGAAAAAGGATCTTGGAGATCGGAGCGTAGACTGTGTTCTGAGTCGCCGTGGCATTGGCCATGACGTTCTCCGTTCGGCTAACGCCTAGCTGATAAAGAGCATTGAGCGTGTCTTTGATGGCTTTGTCATCGTCAGAGTCGCCGACGACGCTCTTGATGGCGTTTGATAAAGTGTTTCCCATGATGTAGTCAAGGTACTTCAGATTTAGAATAAAGAAGATCGAGGTTACTYTGAACGGGAGTATTGTCAGGAATGACCTGGAGTTGTCAGTTGGTCGCCCTGACATTTATACATGAAGTGCTGTTCGCTCACTCTGGGCTGATGCGCTCCCACACACAATTCCATCAGGCGCCAAAAAGAACATTGGAGGAACATGTGGCGTCAAGATGATAGCGGAGACGTCCGCAAGCGGCCAAATTGCAGCTGAATCCTCAGTCCTTCCACGTTGATCGGCACACACCTGCCTCCCTCAGCTTCGACCCTCCCGCCATTCATCAGCGAAAGCGCTCAAGTTGCCGTCKTCYGACTTCCCGCTCTTTGCGTTCCCGCCGCGGGGTCCTTCCATAACGGGAGCAACACCGTGATAGTCTTCGGAGATGGTGGTTAGCCTCCGTCGGATGTGAGACTTACCCCACAAATACTGCATGGACCCGTGTTGGCACCTTGGTGGTCGTGCGTTATGGCGCAGCTGAACTGCACCGTGCCGCTGCCACTGCAAGTTTTCATTGGCTTCCGTCCCGCTGTCACCGCCACATGGGATTGAAAACAGCTGAATAGCGGACGCATTTGGTCAGAAGGTGAGATGTTCCTTCCCTTTCTACCTCGAAAGCACAGAAATGTCTGCAAGCGATGGTGATGCATCGGCGATGCGGACCTCGTTCACCCCTCTTTTCACCGGGCCCATAGCTCAAAACAGCAACTGATGTCCGGAGAGCGGGGCCATTGCGCTGTTTTTGAGTCCCGAGGCCCAGTCCCCTCTTTTGTCTCCGAGGAGGACAACGATAGATTGGGCTGCATTGCTGTTTTCAGCCCGCAAGTTGATGGTGAGGAGGCTGCATATGTGAGGTATGTGAAATGCGCCAACTATTCGGGGTCCTAGCCGGAGAGCCGGTACCAATGCTTCGTCACATCGACCAATGTTGCCACGCAAACACACATGACCCGAATTCACCGCTCTCACAACTTCCAAACTCCAGCAAAAGTTCGACATTAACGTAGAAAGCCTCGTACCCATTGGAAGGGCTTTCTATGACGCATTGGAGGCTGAAGGAGGCGCCGTCCAAGCCAGTGGGATACTACGTACGACTGCTCAAAACCGAGCATCCTGGAATTATCCAGATTTGGAAATTCGAAAAGACAGTCCAAGAACGCCTTCATTGTTCTACTTGGGACCCCTAACGGCAGGTCGTCGCCCTTCTCTTGACGGACCCCAACCTCCCATTCTAAAGAAAGGCCTGGACATCTTTTGTACTGCAAGTCTGCATCGCAACGCAACGACGACAAAGAGTTTTCTTCGGAGGGTTGTGGAGATATGTCAGATCCAAACATAATGGTCCGACCTGTTCTATGACGGAGCTGCTCCTTGAGCTTTCCGGTCTGGAGTTTGCACGCACTCTTGCCTACTCAGTACTTCCTTCAGGTCGATCATCATGGCACCACTGGATCACCCCTTTAGATTTCTTTTTTTCGGACGGCACAAGCCAGCTGCATGTGAGCCTGGGAATATCAGGAGATTGGAAGCAACTCTAAGCTGGCAGACCAGGCCGCACTGCACTTAACGATGGCTACTTACTCTGAGGTACAACCTTCTCCTCCGGTTTTCGATTGAGCAATTGCTTCTTCAGGTCATCTTCTGTCGACGCATAACTACCTTAAGCACCAAGCGGTGACCCTATGCTGCTCAGGATAACGTCGTGCCAGTATTATGATAGGCAATACTTACTAGGACCCTAAGTCTCACTACCGACAGTTGGTCCTTCTCTATTGAATGGGTTGGCCTCTTTTATTCTCACTCTATCTAGGCATTTCTTCCTTTTGGATGCCTTGCGACTGTTGCARTTGCCGATTCCTGAAAATGATCGTCGGGACCACTCCTGCTGGGCTTACTCTACATGTTCGTATCCGCGGTCCCGGGCCGACGGCGCCAGGGGCAGATGGTCAGCCTTGCCACAAGGCCATTTCAATGTTAGCTCCTGATAAAGGACAGTTGCATAAAACTGGGGTATACCCCCGCACATATCAGTTTCAAACCAGCCCCTTTCTTTGTACGGCATACCAGGGAAGCGAGCTTACACGTCTCGAACTTTTCCCAGCGCACCAAAATCTCACGTCATCCGGAATGCGGCATCGGCCAGGAACGAAGGTGTCCGTTTGGCTGAAACGGTTCAGGGGGCGAAGGGGAAGCGAACAGGAGGGGTCTAGCAGGAGGAAGAGACGCAGTGCATTCGTTATTGTTCGAGCTTGAATGGCATTGCCTTGAAAAGTGATCATGCTTATGAAATGTATCATAGACAGCTCTTTACTGGAATGCATAACTTCTATTAAAYATAAGCCCACATCGATATGACAATTGTCCTCTGCCTGCCATTCCCTGGCTGCCACTTAGGGGGGTACGTAAGCCAGATAAGGGGTTCAACAAGCGGGAATACGGGCCCCCGGAGACTTTGAAAGCACCGGCTCGCAGCCAGGAGCAGGGATCTGGGAACTCGGCAATTATGCTAAGATTCACTCTAAAGCTAGCCGAAAGCTTGGGTTTACGTTGTTGGGTGCCTCGACAGGAACCGAAATCGATGAAGAATCGAACTCAGAGAATTTCCCCTGATGTCATTTTCTATCGTAGGTTCATTACCTTCTTGGCTTCTTTCCTCGCAGAAGCTAGAACTGGCATCTCAAACCAGTCTCCTGTGACTTTTCCTCAGAGAATCCATTCCCAGCCCAAGCCGATTCAGGCATCCTAGCATGCAGACGGGCCCCTGCCTGCTCGCTCCCACAGCATTTGTGCCAGTTGTAGCGTTTCCCCTGAAGATCATCCACCCAATAACCACGCTTAGCGACTCCTGAACCCCTGCCCCTGGCAGCGAATCACAGCACAATTGGAGCAGCTGGGCACGGGCGCATTCTCTGTTCCGCCCGCTAGCTGCTCGCCTGGTCGGCATTGAAATACGATAGGTGACGTGCCGTGCTCTGCATGAATTTTCGCCGTTTGTACGAGTAGAACAGAACGGACCCATTGTGGACGGGCGGCACGGGGCTGCATACTGCGGGAAATCGGGAGTGTCAACTGCGGCGCGGTTGTGGTTTGGGCAGGATTTTCTGGATTTGTGCTTGCTCACGAGTCACGCCGCTTTATTGAGGCCCGAGGGCGAAGCTTTTCTCTCTCTCGCGCAATGGGCCCATTATTGCACCTGCATGCTTGTTATTATCGTGGCTGGTGATCAAAACCGCCTAAGTACGACCCCAGCTGCGCCCAATCGAGCGAAAGATGCACACCTCCTACTCAACTCTGGCAGCGTTTATCTCATTGGATAGCAARAGAATAATAGACATTCCCCGTCTTACTCCGTACCCCTCGTGCTCATTCTCCCAACTCGGGAATGACTTCCGTCCACCCCGCTAGTGGCTTGCCTTGTGGGTTTTTGAACGACATAGGGAAGGCCCGCGACTGGTCCGAACTTGGGGGCCAAAGGGGAAAGCATCCTTGCCCTTGTGCGACACACTACTCCGTACAGGCAGATTCTCAAAAGCATGTACCGGTAGGTAGCGAGAAGCATGGCGATCACAGAGCGTTGGGTTGCCCCTGGAACTTGCTTGTACTGGGGTAGTCCTACCGCAGTGTGCGGTGTACTCCTTCTGAGTAGGGAACACTTCATTGCTGGAGATATTGCACATTCACCGGAACTTCTGAGCTCAAAAGTGTAAACCCCGTATTCCGTATTCACGCCGACGGGGATCATCGTTTCAGTTGTTTGTCAAACTTCTCCTGCCTTCCCTTGACTTAAGACGCCTGAAGACTTCATCCAGGCGTATTTGTACCTCCACATGGGACGACCTTCTCACAGTCTCTGACATCTTGGCTGTCCCAGCCACGATCTCWCGCTCCTTCGTGAACGCCCTACAAACAGAGGACAAACACCTACTGCATCAGGAATCTCCTCCTCCGGCGCATCGCGACTGTGCCTCCTCCCGGCCGCAACCATGACCTACGACCCATCAGCCTACTACGCGCCACCATTATCCTACTTCGGCCTTCCCCCGCCTCTCCCACACGGCCTCATCGCACTCTCCTTCTTCGGCTTCCTGTCCTTCCTCTCGACCCTCACCCTCCTCACACTCCTCACCTACCGGCTCTACCTGCACTTCCGGATCACCGGTTCCTTCACGGGCTTCTCGCAATTCATCTACCTAATCTACAACCTGCTCTTCGCCGACCTGCAACAATCGCTCGCCTTCGTCATCAACACGCACTGGCTACGGTACAACGCCATCCTCGCCCCCTCGCCCGCGTGTTTCGCCCAAGGCTGGTTCCTGTCCACGGGGGACGTCGCGTCGGGGGTATGGATCCTTGTTATCGCGCTGCATACGTATGTGAGTGTCGTGTTTGGGTATAAGATGAGCGAGCGGGCCTTCGCGGCGTCCGTCGCGGGCGTGTGGACGTTTGTGTATACCCTGGCGCTGGTGGGCGTGGGGAGTCATGCCAGGGATCTGTATACGGTTGCCGGGGCGTGGTGTTGGATTAATGAGAAATACTCGCCGGAGAGGCTGTGGTTGCATTATTTCTGGATTTTTGTCAGCGAGTTCGGGACGATTCTCATCTACGCCGGTACCTCCCCCCCTATTTCCCCCCTCCCTCCTTTTCCGGTCTGAAGCCAGCACCAACTCATTTGCCCCTAGGAACATACATCTCCATCCGCCGGCGCCTCTCCCCCTCCCTCCTGCACACTCCCACTCCCGCGCACTTGCACCCCAACAACAGCACATCCAGCCCACGATACAAGCACACGCTGCGCATCGCGCGGTACATGATCCTGTACCCACTGGTATACGTGCTCGTCACGCTCCCGCTCGCCGCAGGCCGCATGGCCGCTATGGCCGGGCACAACCMTTCACTGACGTACTACGTCGTGGCCGGCGCGCTGCTGACCTCGTCCGGCTGGCTCGATGTGCTCGTCTACTCCCTCACGCGCCGCATCCTGCTGCTCCCGGGTGCGGGCGGGAGTGGGAGACGGAACACGGCTGCTGCGGGAGCGGGGAGCTGGAGTTTGGAGCGCGTCACGGGCGGTGCGGGTGCGAGTGGGGAGCGGGCGAAGTATGGTACGAGCACGGTTATTACGATTGGGTCGAGTGGCCGGAGGGGAAGGAGTAAGGGTCGTGCAGTGGCTGAGGGTGGCGAAGGGGGATTGCAGATGGAGAGTGGCACGGGCAGCGCGGATGATCTGGTCGCGGGTCTTAAGGCGGAGACGACGATTGAGGTCACGACTAGCCCGGCTGAGGCGTTTGCGGGCAGAAGGATGCGGAGTGGGAGTGAGAATGGAAGTGTGATCCAAGCGGAGGGCGCAGCGGATGAGTGGCAGGAGCAGCTGCAGCCGGGGGGATTGTCTCCTGGGCCGGAGAGGCAGGGTTTGCCACGGTGAAGGTGAGAAAGGGAAAGTTGGGATTGGAGAGAAAGGGATAATGAGGAGTTGAATAATCTTGGATCTGGAACGAAGGCGAATGCATGGGGGCGTACGAAGCTAATAACGAATTTCATTGGTTCATCATTTGGCTAGATAGGAAAAGCAAACTCGTTGCAAAAGATGAGTAATATGAGTTTTCATAGTTGAATTATATCCATGCGTCTTTGGCCAATATGAGATGGATGCTATGAGCGATTCCGTACTTAGGATGTCCATATCAATGATTGCGTGGATAGATATCTAATTTGGAGCCAGACCAAGATAGGCAGCTGCATSTGCAATCCCCGGGCATCTCTCTCAGACGTACGGCGAGCAAGCGGCCAACACGGCGAGGCCTAGACCGTGTTTCCAGGCAACAGCATAAAATTTCCAAACAACAGCAAAGTTCAGCTCCTCAATTGCGCAATTGAAATCTCCTTAAGATCTACACCCAAAGATCACCAACTCTCCCCACCAGACCCTAACCATGGCCCCATCCCCTTCCACCAAAGAACTCACTCCCGAACTCCTCGCAGACCTGGAGACACCCACAGACGTGCACATCTCCCCCGACGGGACACAAATCATCTACACCCTTGCCCCCTTCGCCATTAAAGGCGAGCACTCCGTATCCGCGCTGTGGCTCGCCTCCATCAGTCAACCCAACTCCGCGCGCCAACTCACCTCCGGCCTCTTCAAGGATGAAAAACCGGCGTGGTCGCCCGACGGCAAATGCCTCGCTTTCGTCTCCGACCGCGCGAAACCAGGCTCTGTGTGTGCGGTGTACATCCTGCACCTCTCYTCCTCCTCCTCCTCCTCCTCGGGCGGGGGCAGTGGCGGCGCAGTCGGGGAAGCCTACCCCGTAACTCCCTCCACACACGAACGACCGATCTCGCACCTCCGCTGGAGTCCCTGCGGGGCCTTCATCGCGTACACCAGCGCAGACGAGAAACCCCCCGAGCGCGCACGCGCCGAAGAGGAGAAAGACGACGCGCGCGTCTACGGTAGCGAGTGGGAGTATGCTCGGCTGCGGGTCCTGCATGTCCCCACGCGGGATGTGCAAGTCCTGCTTGGGGGAGAGAGGCATGTTGATCGCTTTTGTTGGAGTGCGGATGGGAAGGAGATCCTGGCTGTGCTGCATGCGACGCCGGAGATTAGTTCGCCGGAGGAGGGGGTGAGGTTTGTTACTGTTGGACTGGGGAGGAAGGAGGAAAGGGAGGTGGGAAAGTTTCCAGGGCCGGTGTATGACCTCCAAGACCATTKGACAGAGGAGGGGAAGGGAAAGGGCGTGTTGTTCCTGGCAGGTGCGAGGCCGGATAGGAATAATACGTCAAGGACGGTGTATATGCTGGTCCTGCAGACGGGCGGGTGGGAGAGATATTCGTATGGAGATAGCAGCTGCGCGATGAGTCTCCGCTGGACGGGCAGCAATGTGGTGGCGCTGGTGCAGAATGGTATGAGTGATGAGATCCACCTGCTCGACGGAGAGGGCGGGGGCGAGGGCGAAGTGCTGTACAGCGCCCAGCACAGCATCACGACGTACGATGCCCACCAGGCATGCTCATCCTCCTCCTCATCCTGCGGCGGTGGCGATAACGACGACGGCAAGACCAGCACGACGACCACGCTCGTCATCAGCAAATCCTCACCCACTGAGCCCACAGAGCTCTTCTCCCTCACCCTCAGCCACACATCCAGCACGAACTCCGCCTCCTCACCGCCCTCACTAACGCAACTAACCACGCACGGCTCAGCCATCTCCTCGCTCTCGTTCCCCTTACACAGCGAAATCCTAACCCTTACCACCCCTGACGGTCTCCCCTGCGACGGGGTGCTCATCACGYCCACCTCCTCCTCCCCTCCGTACCCAACCATCCTCCTCATCCACGGCGGGCCCTACTACCGCGTCACTTCCTCCTTCCTGCTCTCACACAACCACGAATCCTCCCTCCTTTCCTCTGCGGGGTACGCCATCCTCGCACCAAACTACCGGGGCGGCTCCTCCCACGGCGAATCCTACGCCGCCTGCGCGGGGGGATCCATGGGGAGGGGGGACTACGCGGACATCCTGACCCTCCTGCGCCACTGTATCGCGCGGGGTGTTGTGGATCCAGCGAGGGTGGCGATCGGGGGCTGGAGCCAGGGCGGGTTCTTATCGTACCTGGCTGCGACACGCGGGGGAGGTGCGGAGGGGGGCACCGAGGGGTTCCCGTTTTGCGCGGCGGTGTGTGGTGCGGGCGTGACGGACTGGGGGATGTTGACGCTGACGTCGGATGCGGGGTGGTTCGAGGCGGAGCTGGCGGGTGGAGCGCCCTGGACTGATCCCACTTCCACTTCCACGTCCGCGCCCACGCACACGTCCTCCTCCACGGAGTCCG
The DNA here is from genome assembly GCA_001599915.1 of Symbiotaphrina buchneri. NCBI lineage: Eukaryota > Fungi > Ascomycota > Symbiotaphrinales > Symbiotaphrinaceae > Symbiotaphrina > Symbiotaphrina buchneri. Next base: position 3,076 of record BCIG01000058.1, on the reverse strand, counting down.
AGTACAGGGGTGGGAGGGGGAGGCACGGCAGCGCCGTATATCAGCTACGCGCAGCGGTAGACAAGGGCTGGAAAGTTCCCGCGGTGCTGATCTTGCATGGAGAGGAGGATAAGCGGGTGCCCGTCAGCCAGGCGGAGGCGTTTCGGAGGACGGCGGAGAGGTGTGGCGTGCAGGTGCAGATGGTCACGTATCCCCGGGAGGGACATTTGGTGAGGGAGGGGGCGCATGTGGTGGATATGTTGAAGCGCATGAGGAGGTTCTATGATGTCCATTTGAGGCCGTGAGGATAGAGGGGACGGGGGGATGTGGGAGGGGGAAGGGGGAAGGGGAGGTGGGAAGTGGGACGTTGGGACATGGGATGTGGAGAAGGAGGGAGAGGAGATCAAATGAGACGCAGGGACGTGATAGCTTGTGCAGGAGGAACTGAACTCGTAGTGTGATGATTATGCTGCGTTGCAGAACCGCCGGGGGTATATATCCACTCCATGTCCTCTCCCTACACAGAAAGCGAGAGCACCAATAGAAAGCCCACGGGTGAAATAAGCACCGGGCATGCTATTCAACATCCAATCAACCCCTCAGCTGATATCAACCCTACAACCCTCTCTTGAGCCTTCCTCTGGCCCCTCCCATACCAACGTCTTTATCTTCAGAAGCACCCAACTCTTCTCACGAGGCAACCCCACAAGCCTCGCTCTGCCCCGCCCTCCACGCCCCCTCCCTCGCAAACCCATACAAATACTCCCTGACAGTAACAAACCGCCCACCCTGCTCAAACCCCCTCTCCATCCCCTTCCCTCCCATGCCCATCCCCACTCCTCCCATCCCTCCCACCTCCCCTCCCACCTCCCCCCCTCCTCCCACGCCAACCTCCGCCATCGCCCACGCCCCCTTCCTCCCCACAACCGGCATCGGCGTAAAACTCTCGCACAACCCCTTCAATCCCCCCCTTTCCGCCCAGGTCCCGAGCAACTCCAGCGCATGATCTCTCTGGCGCGGGTCACGCGACCATAGTACGATGCATTTCAGCGCTGGGATGAGGAGGAGTGTTTCCAGCCCGGTAGAAGGGTGCAGTGTGCTCGTGAGTGTGGAGATGGCGAGGAGACTGGATGTGGCGTGGGGGTGCGCTAGAGGGGAGGGGGTCGTGGATGGGGAGGGAGGGAGGGAGGAGGAGAGGGGGGTGCAGGAGGAGAAGGAGGAGGAGGGGGAGGAGGAGGGGGAGGGAGAGGAAGGGGGGAGGGGAATGCAGCGTAGGCCGTGCAGGACGGAGTGCGCGACCACCATAGCCGAGTGGAAGATTGCAGTCAGCATCGTCGCGTGCCTATCCTGCGGAGTAGTCGGCGTTGATGCCGTCGACGGCTCAGAGGGATCCGACGGAGCAGGCGACGGCAGCGGGCCCGCGTTGCGCTTCGTCCACCAGGCCTCCAGCAGTCTCACCGTGTGCGCCAGACTGCTCTCCACCTCCGCCACCGCCTTCACATACTCCCCATACTCCCCAATCCGCGGCAACTTCTCGCAGCGATTCAGCGCATCGGGCAACCACAGTAACAAATCAATGAGGGTATCCAGCTCCGTGCGCGGGTGRGTCGTGAAAGGGTCGCGCCGCCAGTCGGCGGACATGTACAGCGGCGTCTCGTTGGTTACGCCGCAGAGGTACAGCGAGTGGATGCGCGCCGTGCGGAAGACTTGGTGCATGAGCCCGGAACGGCAGTTGGAGGGACCACGCATCGAGAGCATGGTGTTTGCGGCCCGCAGGTGCTGTAGCCAGGCCCCCGGGGTCGTGCCGTACATGGCTTCGAAGTAGCTGAAGAGGAGCGTCGCGCAGACGTCGCTCTCGCTTGGGAGACGCGGGGCTGGAGCCTTGTTTCTGCCACTGCTCCTGCTGTTGTTATTATTGCCGGTGGGAATGGCCTCCTGCGAGGTCAAGCTAGGCAGCACGGCGCGCTGCTCCGCTACAGCGCGGGCATACCACTTGCGGGCTTCTTTACTGATCGTCTCATCACCCGCAAGCTGGCCGTAGAAGCCCATAGACGTGGCGCGGATGGAGAACTGCAGCGCGCGGCTGGGGTGGCCGGAGCAGCCCGCGACGAGCGCCGGCAGATCGCGCATCCACGGCACGCTGGTGATGGCGTGCTCGTAGTGCGCGTTGAAGTCGAATGCGGAGAGAAAGTAGTCGAGGAACAGCTGCTCGAAGATATCCCCGTGCGAGGGGTGCGTGGGGGAGGGCAGGTATATCCCGCCGCTTGATGCGGGGCTGTGAGCGCGGGAGGTTCTGTAGTGGATGGTCTGTGAGGTCCGGGGGGCTTTGTTGGATGTGGCAGGAGAAAGGGCCTCCCCCGCGCTCTCAGATCCTCTAGACGAGCCAGAAGGCGCGCCTGGATTCGTCGATATTGTCCCAGGAGCCGGCGAGGGATTATGCTTTCGCTTTCTCCTCTGCACGGCTTCCTCTGCCGTCTTATTCACGAAGAACCAGCCCTGTTTCGGGCCCGTACATTCCAAGCCCCGGCGGATGCACGGTGTACAAGGAAGGCCTTCATCACACTGCACGGAATTTTCACTGTAAGCCACAGCCCGGTTCCAAGAGCTATACGTAAGAGATCGCAAATCAGGCGTACTGTACCTTCTTTTTGCGCTGCCTGCAATTCACGCAGCCTCTGCTTCGAAGCGGGCCGCGAACCATGGTAGACGGGTCTCTGGGAGGCTTTCAAAGCCACTGCCGAGGTTCCGGGGAGAGTCTGTTTGTATGTGGGATACGCGTCCTGGATACAGGACCAAGATTGCAACGGCGACCAAAGAAGGTGTGTTTTGCGACAGTGCTGTGTGTGGGTTCTGGCCGAGGGAGCCCGATTATTAACGGGACAGCATCTCGGGGACATGGCGCAAACATCGCCTGATGCAGTTTAGTGCTTACGCGAGACTCTGACCCAATCAGCTTAGCGTACTGTTCGTATCCGTAAGATAAGATAAGGTAGTGGCTCGGCGGTGAGACGGCGAGGGCGGTCTTTTGAGTTGAGTGTGCTAAATGCACGCAGAGTAGATGATGATCAAAATTTCAATCCTGCGTGTTTGAGGACAT
>BCIG01000057.1:0-16334 GCA_001599915.1 Symbiotaphrina buchneri | reverse complement strand
AGCCTCATTGGGGCAGAAGAGTGTCCAATCCTGATTCTTCTCGACCCGCTTCATGAACAAATCCGGGGTCCATAGRGCGAGGAATAGGTCACGGGCGCGAACTTCTTCTTTGCCGTGGTTCTTTCGTAGGTCGAGAAACTCGAACACATCAGCATGCCAAGGCTCAAGATAGATAGCAAAAGCACCTGGACGCTTGTTGCCACCTTGGTCGACGTATCTGGCGGTATTGTTGAACACGCGAAGCATCGGAACGATACCGTTGGAGGAACCATTAGTTCCTGAGATGTATGAACCTGTGGCGCGGATGCGGTGGATGTTGAGACCAATACCACCAGCGGTCTTGGAGATCATGGCACAAGTCTTCAAGGTGTCGTASATACCTTCAATGCTGTCTTCCTTCATGTCGATGAGGAAGCAGGAGGCAAGCTGCGCATTAGGCGTCCCAGCATTGAAAAGAGTGGGTGAGGCATGAGTGAAATGCCTGTTGGACATCAAGTTATATGTTTCGATTGCCCCTTGGATATCTTCACCGTGGATCTCCACTGCCACCCGCATGATCATGTGCTGTGGGCGTTCAACAACCTGCTTATCCATACGAAGCAAGTACGAACGCTCAAGAGTCTTGAACCCAAAGTATTGGTAGTTGAAGTCTCGGTCGTAGACGATCGCAGAGTTAAGCTCATCCGAATGTTTCATGACAGTCTCGTAGACCCGCTGAGAGATCATAGGAGCGGGCTTCCTTGTTTTAGGGTTGTAGTAGTGGTAGAGATCCGAGATAACAGCAGAGAACTGCTTCTTGGTCTGCTTGTGAAGGTTGGACACGGCGATACGTGCCGCGAGAATGGCGTAGTCGGGATGCGTGACTGTCATGTATGCAGCGGTTTCCGCAGCCTGTATGAGAAGACGCGTTAATGGACGCGTCACGAGTTGCGGGCCATTGGATGAATGCCAACAGCCGGATCATCAGGTTTGGGCATACCAAGTTATCCAACTCCACAGTCGTAACACCATGGTAGACACCGGAGATGACCTTCTGGGTGATAGCCGCCGGGTCGACATGGTCGGGATCCAGGCCGTAGCAAAGCCTGGAAACACGCGCGGTAATCTTGTCGAACTGGACACGCTCCTTGCGGCCATCTAGTTGAAGATAGTAATGAGTATTGTCTCCTATTTAATGAACGGCTCGGAGCGAGTCTGGTTTGCTACCGAACGCGATTACCACGGCCATGGATGGCRACGACAGTAAGGCGTCCGAATATCCCAAACGTTCGCATACTTGGAGTTTGCTCGCTGGAGAAGAAAAGAAAGGCATACATACCACGCTTGTGAACGAACATTTTGGAAGAGGTTCGAGGTTCGAGATAACAAGGTGTGAAAACGCGCCTTGAGGGTACGCGGTGCTTCCCTGGTGGCGTGCAATGAATGCTACTGTCAAAGAGCTGAAACACAGAAAGAGAGAAGACCGCTTCCACGTTTTGCCTGTCTCCTGAGACGGGAAGCAAAGTGGAAAGGAAGTCGAGGGATGGAAGAGCTGATGTTGGAGGATGAACGAGTGGGTAGGAAAGACGTGGAGGACGTGAAATCTTTAAGAACCAGGAAGCGCGTTCTTAGTCGCGTAAAGTCCGGTTTTCGCTGCACGCCTCTACGCGTCTCACTGGCCGAATTCCCCTTAGCTTGCATATCATTGTTTACTCCTCGATCAGCAAGCAGGATGATGATCACCTAATAATCATACTTATTATGAATCAACCGCTCAGGCAGCAGCGCCTAGGCACCCAAAGGGCATCCGAAGCCGGCATCACTGAGTACTGAGGCATTCCAATCTACGTTCCGGAATCCCGAGTCACTTTACCAACGTCTTCTCTACAGCAACATAATCATGTTTAAAACCAAAAACTCCTGTCAAATTGACTATCCAAGCCGCGAACCAGAAGAAATGAGACCAAACGGCTTCTAGCAAGCCTACAAAAAGTGATAAGGAGTGACAAAAAGTTCAGGCAACTCTTTGAGCCGTAGCCAAGTTGATCGTCCCGTTTCCATCTCCCAGCTCGACTTCAACAACCTCGCCATAAGCTACCATCTTCCTTCAACGAATTTTCGTGGCCGCGGATAGTTCGAGGGCCTTTTCTTTTGGGGAGATGCTCGTTTGACAGCTGCCTTTCGCGTTTATGATAGATGTTGTCTCCAGGACTGTTGTCATCGGAGGTCAAACCTCTCTTCCTCCATCTCCTGCGCTCGATTTTGGCCACTCTGGAGTGCCGCGCACCCTGCAGCTCGCTCAAATACATGTCGATAACTTCAGAGACTGCAAAATTGTTTTTGTTGGTTCTTGAAACTCCAACTCTGTTGCTCTTAGTAAAGGTCATGTTTCTGGATGCAATGCTCTGGAAACTGTTCTCAAGATTTGATTCTCCAAACACCAGTATTTCGATCCTACTTATATAAACTGTTACAGCTGTATCCAAATTCTCCGGGTGTTGTTCAGGATCTCCCCGGGGGCTGTGTACTGGTTTCCCAGTATGCTTCACACGATCTGGTTGGTCGGCTGATTGCTGTCCGTGCTCGTTCAGCGGTCTCTTCTCACATTGTCCATTGATGCTGGCAAGTATCTCCTACTTGGTATGTCTTAGCCTTTGTCTGGATGGCTCTCCGTGATTGTGGACTCCATGGCTGAGTCTGGTCAATTTCCGTAGGTTCGAGTCCCTGGGAAACTTTCTCCCCCCTGATAGATGACCTGGCTCTAAAGATAACTCGTGCATCCTTCTTGAAGGATGACTGCAAGCGCTCTGTAGCTTCCTGCTCGAGTTCCTGAAACCGTGATTGTCCATTTATCCCTGTTCTGTCCTCCCATGAGGTATGGCCATCAGCTGGGCCGAGCTCTAGTACCCCTAAATAGGGGCGGTGAGTTTTCCTTCCAGGTTACGTCTCTCTTAGCAATGACAACCAGTACCAACACTACAACGCCCAGGATGCGGATTTCCCATAGAATTAACGTCGGATCAGATGTTTATTAGCCTATGTGAACCGCGGTCTTTGAGAGTTGTGTTGGGTTTCATACAACGGGCTGGGTATCCTCCAACAACCTCTCTGCCAGGTTGAAGCTTTTCAGAACCTTTTCAACTTATCGATGAACTGGAAGCAACCAGACTCTGGCAATAAATGAGCATGAAGAGCACGCTATGCTGAACACAAATCACAGAAGCGTGCAAGGACACAGTTGACAGAGAGGCGTCTGGCGAGCTTGACCTACAACAAGCAAAAGATGCGAGGACAGCGTCAGCCTTAGAAGAGTCTTATCAACAGTCGCCTCTCTTCCCTTATATTCTTGCACGTGTGGTCGGGAACACACTCCAGCGGTATGTGTTATAACGCGAATTTCATCTTCAGTCAAGACCGTTTTGCCTCACTGTTGATATGTTATTGCCATTAGGACACAGTGCGACGATGCTCGAGAAACCTGTACGGCTAGCCCTGTGGGAGCACCTGTCCAAATGTCGTTGGGTGGAAGTCATGCGGACAGTATGAAGAAGGTCGTAGCTGGGATCAAACGCTCTGCAACCCTCCGTCGCTGATATCCTCAGTCAGCCATTGATGGAAACTCTTGGTTCACCAAACTGCAGACTAGGAATATATAATGAGCTGTTTTGACTATTTGGCAAACGGGATACTACAGGGTCCGCGATATGCGGCGCGAACCAGCGTGACGATATATATACAGGGGAATCAAATATCATGAGGACTATCTGTGCCTGCCGCGACAACATGAGGCTATCCACTGCAGGATTTGTAACTCGACCCCTGAACTTCTCCCATTTCGTCTTCTTGTAATGTGTAACTGACCACTTCAAGCTTCTTTGCGTGTATTAGCTGCTGTCGCAGCGCCATATTGGTCTGTACCCAGGATTAAGCACTCTCACTTCTCCGGCCGACGCGCCTGTCAGACATTGGCTGGATGATACAACCGTGTGTTGCAGCTCTCTCGCCGGAGGTGCCCTCGCACATAATCCCCAGACAGACCGCTTGCTCGTGCAATATTAGCAGATATAGAAAGGGTTGCCAAGTTCTTAGGGGCCCGCAAGTCCGCGACTGAACTCCGCCTATCAGACCCAGAGACGCAATCTTCAACATGTAAATAGGTAATATTCAGTACTGTGTGGATGAGGCATTTGCATTCGGCCACACATCGGGCAGCTTCACTCACGACTGGAGACTGTGTTGCTAGGTAATTATCATCTGGACTTCGACCAGTGGGGATGCCTTGGGCACAACTCGTGCTGCATGATGCGCTAGACTCGGAATCAATTTCCTGTGTTCAAGCGCGCTACGAAAGATCTGTCTAACAGTTTCGCCTGAGGACAATAATCCCGAGGGTTGGATCAGTCTTCAACCTAAATTCCTAGAGTTGGCGCGCGGCAGAGGACGACTACTACCTTAGTGAGCTCACGGAAGATTGATTGCATTCCGAAAGTTTCAAAAATGTCGGCTCTCGGAGGCAATGCTTGCTGTCACAGGAATGATAACGACATCAAGAACGGTATTGCAGAACTTCCAATGTTGCATACGGTGAGTTGGCAGGCCACTACCGAGCCAGCCCGTAGATATCGGCGCTAACATGCAATCACATATGAAGCCTTGCCGTCTCATACAGAATTCCGGTAGAAGTGTCTGCAGAAGGCTTGAAGCAGAACCCAATGACGAGCTCCTGGGCGACCCACATTATTGTTGTGCAGTTGGCTTTGGACCGTCTCGACCGTCTCCAGCGCGGCACACCTTGGTAGATAGAGTTCGGTGGTACCGTTTATCACAAAATAGTCGCCAGGTCAGTCCACAGTTTCGGGCAGTCTCGGTTTCCTCAATGGGTAACGCGCCATATGCAGGTCCCACGAAACGGAAACGGTCTTGTGGAACAGCAATATGCAAGCTGCCAACTTCTTCATCTCGGCCGCTCTCTGCATGTCTATCATAGCTGCAAGCGGTAATTATCTCCTCATCACCCACGGATGTTGGCGGGAAAGGAAGATGATGTCCTGTGAGAGCAACTTTTCAAACAATCAGAGGGCATACCCCTGATCTTCACTTCACAGGATACCGGCCCTGGCAACAAGCACGAGCACGAGCGCACAGCTGCACGTGCACATCCGTCGCCTCCTTTTACCCGTGCTTCCCTCTTCGGTTGACAAGGATCAGGGGTTTATTAAATTTGAGTGATCGGAATTGAGTTTCCAACCGGCATTCGCACTGGGTGACTGGGAGGTTTTAGGGTTTGGAGATGAGCTCCTCGACGATCCGGCCCTCTTGTTGTTAGGCCGATTGCCTGGCTCACAAGGTCGAGAAACTTTGCTGCCGGATTTTCGAATCATTTCACCCACCTGCTGCCTGTGGATGCAGCTGAAATTTGACACATCGAAGCCGTATCGTTACGGAGCACAACACAGCAGTACCTCCGGCCCCGTCGACGTCTCAGCGGCCTCTATGAAAGTGGATTTTTACGGCCTGTAGGATCATGGCTCGTGGTTGAAAGGCCGGCTGGATATCATTTTTGCTTCGATTCGTACCGACTAACTCCGTGCACTGGACGCAGACACACGGATGCGGGTGAGTGCAGCCCCTCCTAAGCTCTGCCGAAAGGACCCCTGTCTAGTAGTATGTAGTAAGGAGCGTGAGGTAGACTTTGACACCGTCAAGAGCGCCGCAGTTCCGGTAGCTAGGGCGAATTTAAGCTCCAGTGTCGCCGTCGAGACCTTGGGCATAAGCGCATTGACATTGCTATCTCAGCTGCCTAAACGCCGTTCACCTTCAATCTTTTGTCGAACTTCAGCGGTCAGCACGCGGTCCTGCGGCAAGCGTGTGATCCATTCTAGATGTCATGAAGATCAGACGATGATTGCTGTATGCAATTAAGATTCTGTGGATGACGACTTGGCCCCATTATTGTTAGAGAGGTTCACGAAAAATGCAAGGTGTAATTACCATCTGGGTGGAAGGGAAAACTGATGAGACGGGCCGATGAGTTTTGATTGTTCAGGTAAGCTGCGCGGCAGGGTCCACACGTCCATGGGGTCCGAATAGAGCAACTGATGCAGCCACCATCCCACTGCTAGGGAAGTAATTGGCCGCCAGCCGTTACGCTCACGAGGCATCGGCCTTTTTTGAAGCAATTAGTCTGCGGATCGAAATGAGGGAGACCCTTGCTAGCACTTCTCTTCTGCGCGCACTTGAAGCTACGAGAACATTGCTATCGTTTTAGCCACCGTAGTGCTCCGTAGCTGCGAGGGACAAGCTAGCCATACCATGGGTACGGTACTTTGGTGGTCAACGCAGGGACATGGGCCGTTGTCGGTGCATTGACACCGATCGCTCCCTCCTCAAGGTATGGAGTAGATAGAATGATATATTCAGAACCGTGTGCAAACTTCAACTCCTAACTCTCCTTTCGTGACCTGATCAGCCACTACATTGTCGTTCCAAGCAGAAGTGTATACTGACCTTTGCTGGTTCGGTTACCTACTGCTTACCCAGTCGCTCCTTCTTGGATTGGGTGTAGCAACCCTTGCTTCCGCTTTGGACCCATCCCTTCCTGCCCAGAAACACCGCGGGCACCTTTCGACCCCGACTTCCTTGCATCAAACCACGAGAGGCTTTCCTCTTAGAGACCAAAACAGGCGTGAGCGCGGTGGGGTTGTGTGTCCGGGCCGTCTTTTCTCGCTCACCTCATATCCCCGCGCAACACCTCCAACGCTTCTTCGGTTTGAGACCCTTCCGGATTGCTTCGTCGTGACCGCGAGGTCCTCGTATAAACTCCTGTCCATCTTAAAGTGGACCAGACGGATTCCTCAGGACGCAGCTTGGCCGTGCACTGTCAAGATCGTCGATCTTGTTTTGCTTCTGCGCGGCGCGAGCATCGTTACCGCCATCTACTGTTGACGATACGGGCAACGCAACACCTAAACCGGGTAAACTGTGTGCACCATCTGCACCGAGCTCCTGGTTCAGGGCTGCAAACAGTCTATCGAGTGGTGGAAAACGACAGGTGCTAAGGCTTGATGCTTATCGGTATGTATCCGCCGGCGATAGTGGCATTCCGAGTCCACCCCCTCCCTTACGCGCTACATTCTTCACGCCATCTTGACATAACAAACAGCAAAACTCTTTCTTCCGCTAACCATGAGACTCAGATCGGGCCATATCATGATCGCAATTGAACCACCGTTGCGCATACAATTGCGAACGCATTCATCTGGCTTCCACTGCACCAGACTCTAGGTCGCCGCCTTGGATTACTGGACAATCTTGCTCTTGCTCCTTGCTCCAGTATTTTTATTCAGTTACTCGAGAAGGAATCGAAACCGACTGGCCGGGGCTGAGAAAGACCACACAATGGGGAGACACGCGGGGGATATGGCATATTCCACCACCCATATCGCTCCTCTACACATTGACAAGAGTCGAGGGAGAGGCATGAGCAACAACATGTCACATCAATCGACATATATCAGATCCCAGAGCCATGGCGCTCAATCCAATAAGTCCAACGGCCACATCACCCCTCCCCCGACACCGAACGACCCCATGCGTCCCGTATTCCACAACTTTCTCCGCGCATTCTACGAGTTCCATCCCGATGAGATAGTCTCCTCGGGCACTGTCACTCTACCATTGAGCGCTGGTGACGTGGTGCTGGTACACTCAATCCATACGAATGGTTGGGCTGACGGTACTTTGTTATCGTCCGGGGCTCGTGGGTGGCTACCAACGAATTATTGCGAACCTTATGACCAGGAACCCATTCAGAATCTGCTCAAAGCGTTGGTCCACTTCTGGGACCTCGTGCGAGGCACAGAGAATGCACACCTTGCAGGCTTTGGCAATCATGAATGTGTTCGAGCCATCATCGCAGGGGTCAGGCTTCTGTTGGTAAGCACACCACATCCTAGAGTGAATGTTTAGCGTTTGCATCACTTTGACAAGCTGCTTATCGAACTTGTAGGAGAGATGTGACTGCCTCACAAGAGAGTCTGCGCTCATACAGGCGCATGAGGGATTGCGAAAGACGCGTAAAGCTCTTCTTGCCGACTTGTCTGCTCTGGTAAAGACTGCAAAGCGTCTGGAGGCGCTTGGCACAGGCGCGCATACTCCGGAGAACATTGACTTCGTCTTTGACGAGGTTGTTTTGAAGGCTTTCAAGCTTGTAACTCGCGGAGTCAGATTCATGGACATCTATACCGAAGATATCGCCTCAGCTGAGGAGTCTCGGGACGATGTCCTTGACGTCAACGAGTGGGATTCGCAAGGGGAGGCTAGCCCACCTACACCACCACCGGAGGTTGTTCGCTTCGCACCGAAGTCAGGATCCTCAACGTATGCGACGGATGGGATTACACCAAAAACTGTTTGTGGAGACACGTCGGTTAGTGACCAACGCGTTGTGCAACCATCCCAACCAGATCGGACGCAAACGCAACAACCCCCACTCACCGCCTCAAGCACACAAACGCCCAAACCACAACCTTCAAGGCCCTTGCAAGTTGACCCATTAGCTTCGAAAAGGGGATCACTGTCCCATCGGATATCTTATGCTCCAAAGCTCTCGACGAGTGGAAACACCAACTTTGCGCTACATAAACTATGCACTGCCCACGATTCTTTTCTCAGTCATCTTGGTTCTCTGATTGGCTTACATATCCAATCGAGGTTCACTTCCGAAGTTATCCTTACCACGAAACAAGCTGTCGATTCAGGTCGGAATCTAGTGGCTACCATAGAAGCCATATGGGACCGTGATATGCAGCGATCAGACGTGTTGGCTCAAGCCAACCGCGCTTTGTACACCAAGATCAATAGCCTTGCCCGCGCCGCGAAAGAGGTGTTTCGGCCCTCAAGTTCCAGCTCCGCGGAACATGGAATCATAGTCGATGAAGAGCAGAAGATGGTCACGACTGCCACCGAGTGTGTCAAAGCGGGCGGAGACTGTGTCGCAAAGGCTCGATATGTCATCGAAAGGATCGGAGACTTTGAGTTCGAGCCCATAGGACTGGGTATCAGTTCGGCTTTTGGGGGCCTGTCTGTTTCATCACAGACTATCTGCCCTGACAATACCCAGGAGACTTGTTATCCTCCCGAACCTTCCTCGTCCCCGCCACCACCCCCTGTCTCACGACGGGAATCTAGCCTCCAACAGATCCCCTCCAGGCGGGGCGGAAGCGTCGACCTGACACCTCGACCGGAATATGGCACTGCTCCTGGCCCGGCTCCTCGATCTTCAGTGCGCTCCTTGCTTCCTCCTCTACCAAAATTTCCTAGCCCACTGATGCCAAGTGACGAATATACCTTGACGACAGAGCTACCATCTGAGCGCGAACCTAGCGCAGATTTCGACGAGGACATCCGTGCTCAAAGCTTCACTGTCGGTAGCACTGGTACAAACAGTACATATATCAACAGCGTGAGGGATTCAAGCAACAGCCTGGAATCCGATGTCTCTACTAGGGCGACCACACCGGAACCTTCTTCAATACATCGCCAGGAGCGATTCTCGGAACAGCGTATGAGTAGCAGTCATACTACCCTTGCCGAGGATGCCGAGGATGCTGAAGCTCAAGTGCTGCAAAGAACTTTCGCTCACCAGCTTATCTTCAGTAAGGATGGCCAGATTGCGGGTGGCACATTGCCTGCCTTGGTCGAGCGGCTAACAACGCACGACTCTACCCCGGACTCGTTGTTTGTATCGACGTTCTATTTGACCTTTCGGCTTTTTACTAGCCCTGACGCCTTCGCCAAAGCATTGGTAGAAAGATTCGATTATGTTGCGGACAGCCCTCACATCGCTGGCCCGGTCAGACTTCGCGTCTACAACGTTTTCAAGGGCTGGTTGGAATCACATTGGCGAAGTGAACCAGATCGCGTGGCTCTGCCCATCATCACGGCCTTCGCTTCCGAGCAGCTGAAGATGTTCCTACCAGCAGCCAGCAAGCGCCTTATTGAGCTAGCTGACAAGGTCTCTGCGGTCGGTGGCCCTCTTGTGCCTCGTCTAGTCTCCACAATTGGCAAGACGAGCACTGCTTCAGCGCACTTTTCAGGCCCTGACTCTCCAATACCTTCCTCTATCATCAACAAAAGCCAATTGCACGCCCTTCAGCAACAGAAGCTTGGTGGAAAACCAGTCAGCGTGCTCGACATTGATCCATTGGAGCTTGCCAGACAAATAACTATCAAAGAATCCCGGATTTTTTGTTCGATAATGCCTGACGAGCTTCTGGCGACTGCTTGGTCGAAAAAGTCCGATTCTATCGCCGCTCGTGTCCGGTCAATGTCTACTCTATCTACCGATCTATCAAATCTGGTCGCGGACACGGTGCTGAATCCTGAAGAACCGAAGAAGCGGGCTTGCATCATCAAGCATTGGATCAAGGTCGCCAACAAGTGTCTGGAACTAAACAACTATGAATCATTAATGGCCATTGTTTGTTCTCTAAGCACATACTCTGTGCTGCGCCTGAAGAGGACTTGGGATCTGGTCTCTCAAAAGAGTAAGATCATTTTGGAAGATTTGCGGGGCATCATCAGCGTGTCTAGTAATTACGCGACATTGCGGCAGCGGCTTCAAGCCCACGTCCCGCCTTGTCTGCCATTTGTTGGCATGTACCTCACGGATTTGACATTTGTCGAGATGGGCAATCCAGCTACACGACAGCTCCCGTCCGAAGGTGGTAAAGAGGGCATGGCGGTGATCAATTTCGATAAACACATGAAGACCGCCAAGATCATCAGCGATCTCCAACGCTTCCAAATCCCATATCGGCTCGCTGAAGTCCCGGAGCTACAGGATTGGATGGAGAGCCAAGTTCAGCGTGTCCGCTTGTCTGGTGAGACGGACGTTCATACCTATTATCGCAGGTCCCTCCTCTTGGAGCCACGCGAGCCGGCCCCGGTCCCGCCTTTCAAACCATCGCCAAAGGAAAGTTTGGACCTCAAGGCTTTTCAGGCGAATACTCGCGAAGGAGCAAAAGAAAAATTTGACTTCTGGGGCTTAGCAGGCCAGAAGGACAAGCCGGCGCCGTTGGCGCACAGGCAGTGAATTCCTTAGGCCCTATTCGGGCCGTGGAAACACAATTGGAGACTCTGGTTCCCGTCTACATGCTTCATCCGCTTTGCTGTTTCGTTTCTCTCTGCACTTTTACGGATGGGACATACCAGCATGGTCTCTACAGGTTTGATGGGATGTAAAGTGCCATTGGCGCTACTTGGCCTCCATTATTATGATGTTTATGAATTGCGGCGTTCAATCATTTCGGTTCTTCCGCTTGCTTGCTTGGGCACTGTATTTTTTTATACCCCTTGTTCGTGATCGAATTACCTCTCTAGACCACTGTTTGTTCGGGTACGTCGAGGTGTACGGTCTTCGGGTATGGAAAAAGTTGTTTTATCTGTTCTAAGCCGAACGGAAGTGCTCTAGTCCGGCTGATCGGTTGTGAACACATTCTGTTGCGTCTCTTGTTTTTACGAGTATCGAAGCAAGGACGACATGAGTCGGTGTCCTGTTTGTCCTTCGCTCGGATTAGTCTCTAGCTTCTGTTTACATGACATCCAACCGGCGGATCTGACGCCGAGCTATGTAATGATATCGAGATACCAGAATTAAGTCCACTGGCATGTGCTATTGCTTTGTTTGAGTAACATGCGCACCGTCTGTGCATTATTGTAACCCGGTCCTGGGACGCCTGATCATGTGAAAAATCCATCACTTACATGATGCAGCCACACGGCGCCCTTGCAGAATGGTCCGTGGTGGATCCCAGAAGTGGATGTTTCCTACAGCCCGGTCTTCCCCACAGACTCTGCAGGAAACCAAGGAACCAAGCCCAGGAGAGCCAAGGGCCAAGGCCCAAGCTCATGGAGAAGGCCAGAAGCATATGAGGGCCTACCTTACCAGGTGTACCGCCAAAGTACCAGTACCTCCTCTTCTCTGGAAAACATCACGCCACAGCGGTGGATCATTCGTCGGAACTTCACAGCCGGAAGATTAGGGAGATCTAGGTCCAGGGCGCGGGCCCCCTTTCGCGATCCCGGCGATTTTGTTTGTACCTTGAAAGTACCGGGTCTATCGACCCGGCTGCAGCGGTGCGCTCCAGAACAGATGCAAATTCTTCCAAGGCGAGGCGGAGATAGATCTGCCCTGATCTGAGATCTCCGATGACGGGCATGACCAGGGAATGAAGGTCCACAGGGCGGCGCCACAATCTGCGATCTATCCAGATTCGATTGCCTTTTTGCAGGGATGCGTTCCGCGTCCCCACCTGCTCTGGATCTTGTTCTTGGCCTTGTGTGGCTGCGGCTGCGGCTGCGGCGGGAGGACGAGTTTGTTTACCTACATCATCACACACTGTAAGCAAGCACGCGACAGGCAGACATTGATTCACAAACAGGGAGGATGTATGCATCCCTGGGGAGGGACCAGGCACACCACAGTCGGCACACTGTAGCTCGCCCCAAACGGATGCCCTCCACAGCGACGGCGTCGGCGCCGGCGCTCGAGCCGCCTCGGCTACATGAGTTGCAAGTTTTTAAGTTTGCAGGCCAAAGCTGGGGGCCTAAACTTAAACTTAAAGTTCGGATGGAGGATTTCCTTTTGCCCACCATTTTCCTGGGCATGAAATCATGGGCTTTTGGGAATTGCGCATGTCCACAGCGGGAAAAAGGGTGGCGATCGCGGATGGTGAGCGAGCCATGGATTCAAAGTTCGTAAGGTACACGGCCGGTGGGCTCCGCTTTGGTCGTCGGGGCCGCTGAACAGATGGGCGAAGATGCCCGGGCGACCCCTTTTTTAGAGTTTGCCGTGACAGCGGGACCAGTTCACAGTGCCTTTCGGGGTTCGGATCTTTTTTTTAAGGCCGTAAATAATCATGAATATGTGCTGCTGGCCCGGCGTGTTGGACGCATACGGTTGGAGGTAGCGAGGCGGAAGAGGGGAAGATCATCGGCACATGTGGTACCCCTAAGGGGCAGGTGCATACTGGAGGTAGGTAGGTAGATCCTGATCGACGTCGTCTCTTTCGTAGGCGATTTCAAGCGATTCGAGCAGAGAGCTTCAGTTGCCAGCAGTAAGAGTAGGCTTTCTCAGTCCGCCGTTTGTGCTGTATGATAGATACCTTACCTTATGTTTTCTCGTGCATTGATCGATCGTGGGACAGCCCTCTTTCTGATCCCTGGCTACCTGTATCCTTCAATAACCTATTGGCTAGTCAATATTGCGTTCCTAAGAAATACAGTGCAGCCATCCGCAGCTGACATGTATCTCCGCGCCGCGCCATGGCTTTGGATGCTGTAGAGAAGATGATCGGATGATGTGATGCGCGATTCAGCCGTCATCTGTCTCTTGTATCAGCAAGATTTTCCTTTAAAATCTTTTTTTTTGAGGCGCAATTTCCTCACGACAGTTCTCATTCCTGGGGGTGTGCCCGCCGTTAGCGGCGGCGTCAACCCCACCTCCCCGTTCCGCCACGGGATAAATAGGCACCGACCTATCATGAGTGAACAGCAAAGACACCTATGCTGGTGAAATAGGATATTCTGGCAATGTATGCGGGTCCCGGTGGGGCGAAGAGGATCTTAGTGGGAAGCCATCAACAAACTGCTGCAGCTTTTTGAGATGTGAGGAGCAGGGTATCCTAGGCCCCATGCATGCCGCTCCATGAGAGTGATAGTCATAGCAGCCATCGGTCTTCAGCCGTGTGTCTGAAGACCAATAGTGCTGGGCACTACGCTTGTGTGCAACGCTTGACTGGAAGCTGCGAAGTTAGAAATGGAGTTGTATGAAACAACATTTAGCGGCGAAGGGTGTCATCAAAGCTAAGATAGTCGTGCTGCTAAGGTATTGTGTTTAGGTAGGCTGGAACGGGAACAGTAAGCTAAGGTAGAGTAGCATAAAGTCTGTGCATAATACTACCACTTACTTACTAACTGCAAGTAGCGGGACCGGACGGCTAAGAAGGTCGACTTAGATGATGATAATGATGGATGATGATGTTGATGGTGACGAAGTGATGGTGATAATGAAGGTGACGACGCTGTCGTGAGCGGTGAGAGGCGCTCGGAGGGCAAAGGAAGTGTAGGGCAAGCACAGAGTGTGTCCCAAATCATCTGAGATTGTGGAGGTCATTGGCACTAGTACATATGGCCATGCTCAGATAATCTGCACGACGTTGGAGCCAAGGTACCTATAGAGATGCTCCTTACAGCTCAAGTCTATCTCGAAGGATAAGGTAAGGTATCTGAGAGCCCCAAAGATCTAGAGCACCCGAAGCTCTTTCGTTAGGGTGCACGTTTCCAGTTCGAACCTACCTGCCTTGCCTTACGTTACTCTAAGGTAAAGTATGAAAGAATACTCGCACGACGGTGCCAACAACAAACACAACCGGCCTACACAGAGGTAGGGTGCGGTCTTTGTGATGTGTACTGCGACGACCGCCATTATTCAGCAGCATTGCACCAGTAATTCCTGAGCGTCAGCCGGAAGCCGCCCCTCTACTGGTTCTCGTGACCCACTATTGCGACCGTTCCCGTGAATTTTCAGGTCAAATCGGGTGGGCGAAACCACACTTGATCTCCCCGTGCTTCTCTACGAAGCTAGTACAAGCCTGCGTTCCCCACAACGAAGCTCGAGACCGCCAGGTGAAGGCTGAAATGACAAGGCCGCAATGCAGCCATACCATGAAGATTTTTGCCCTAGCCCCCGCCAGAACTTGCTCTCAGATGCCTGGCACATGTTGGTGCTGCAGCCAAGAGTGCCAAGACGATGGGACTCCTCAGGCCATCACGCTTTGAAGCCCATTTGTGTGGTAGATTGAGATAGTATTCGACGGCGGTGAAAGAAGTCCCGAATCAAACGGAGTAAGATCTGACCCACCCTGGTCACCCCGGATGGATCTGGCGCCCATGCCTCCTAGGCCGAGAGAACCGAACCTAGGACAGAGCCGTTGCAATTGAAGCCAATAGAGCAGCAATCGGGTGGATTGTATAACAGAATCATGCATCGTTTCAACTGGAAATAAGGAAGAATACGGAAGACCAACCTTGCCCCAAGATTATTCCCGGGGAGCAGTCCACATTAAGAGAATGACTGCAATCAAGTCGGAGGGGCATAGCACGAAACATAAAGGTATGAGCAGATATGACAGTCAACTAGTCTTTCATTATTGAGCTCCATGCTGCTGAGAAACCTGAGGCCGGCTTCTGTCGAACCATACTGGGCGATGTAGCGGAGCGCATGTGCTCCGGTCTGAACAGCTCGAGCACATTGGCGCTCCAGCCTTGTAACAAGCTGGAACTTTACCGAACCTTTCTAAGCCTCATAACTCAGTTTAATGCATGTCAGTCCTCGGCAACAACATGGTTGAGCGACGCTGCATACCTATACTCACCTTCAACATGCCTTTCTCCAGCTGAGTCGCTAGGGACTCTGCCACTGGAACAGTAGGACGGCGATCAGGGAAACTTGGTGAAACCGAGTCGTAATGCGCGATCGACGGATGAACCCGCAACGAAGACTAGTAGCAAAACAATCTTTGCAGCAGTCCAGCATCCGAGGCGGTCTCAGCATGGATGAGCAAGAATGGTAGAATTTTAGATGAAAATGATATGTGGGACCTTGCACCCCACCTGTTCTCGGGCAGCCATCGGGCCTCTGAGAACATTTTAACACGCGGGACATGGGCAACATGGAAGATTCTCTCTGTGCGTTCGTAGAACATCGCAAAACTTAAAGTTTGGGGATCGCCACTGCGATGCCCTGGCCAGTTCTGAGATGAATGGACAAACAAATGTGACGTTGATAGGTGGTAATCATTGGTTCGGTGAGGGTTTCCGGGGCGCTTCGTGCAGCATCCCCGTTCCTGTCCCTGGGAGCTGCACAGCCCTAGATGACTTCCCGTTGACTTCCCGTTGACTTCCCGGGGCTCATGTCGTACTCTTCTGCACAAGCCACGGCCTCTCTTCGACACTGCTCGCCGAGTTTCCGAGATATCTGTGCTCGTACCCACCTTGGGTTAGGTTTCGGTGGCAGAATGTTTCCATTTGGCAGTGGGTTGCTGCGGATATCAAGTAGAGTGCCAAGGAGACAATCACGGAAGCCTGGGGATCGTTGTGAACAGTGTACAACTATGAGGAGCATATTTGTAGAGTCTTCCTATGTCGTAAGAGGTGCCGAGTCAGTGCGGGACTTACCTGGTGGTCGGGAAAGGGCGCATGTTCTGTGTGTCCGAGATACGATTCCTGTACTCGCAGCCCCATCGCACCATGATAATCATTTGCCATGCCCATGCCGTGCCACGTCCAACCTC
>BCIG01000056.1:0-16686 GCA_001599915.1 Symbiotaphrina buchneri | reverse complement strand
CCCGCGTCCCATTCGGAGGAGGCTTCGGTACAGGAGAGCTAGCATCGAGCTTAGCCTCCCAGATCATGTTTGAAACTCGATTACCGATCTGAAGAATCAACTCGACCGTGTCGGCCGTGAACGACGTGATGTCTAATGTCAAGGAACGGACTTTGGAGATATGAGTGCCAAGGGAGCGGTGGATTCCGCTGCATTCAATGCAAAGAGTGATTCCCAGGTTGATAGAGACCCATTCCGTCTTGATGCCGGAGCCGCAATCTGCGCACCAGCAATTCCCCTGGTCTGCTTCCCTGACTATTTGCAACAATTTTGAAGGATCTTCCTCAAAAGACCCACTGGGCGTGCGGCCATATGTTGGTCGGCCAGCCACGGTTATGCGGCGGTAGACACTAGCCGCCCCAGATGAGCTGCTTGGTACAGATTGGCTTTGAGCTTTTCCGGTTAAGACTGAGCCTATGTCGCGCTGGAGCGGATTGCTGTTCATGTTCGTTGTCGTATGCGTCGCACCACGTCCTTCAAATGCGCTTTGGAGCGCGTTGTTGATCGCAGAGATCCAGCTCTGCATATCCTCCTCCGACGTAGCCTGGTAGACTCGCTTGAATTGAGGGGTGATGACCTCGAAACAAAATCGCCGTTCAGCATTGCGCGCTTCTCGTACTGAGGCCATCCGGAGATCTATAGGATCCATGTGCAAGTCCAGCAGTTGCTTCCAGTTACTGTATTCAGACAGTTTCCCCTGGTCTAAAACAATCCAGAATCTAACACAGGTTTAGTCATTCGCATATGGAGTAACAGCATACACACTCACTTGTGCCAAGCCTGCTTGTTCAGGCCCTTCGGATCAACATGGCTCCCCGGCCTACTAAGAGCCCATAGTAGTCCTTCCTTACGATGTGCCCCGCCTGTCCTATCAGCGGCCAACATAGCACTGTAATCTTTTTCTTCAAGATCCCTTATTCCTCTGAAGCGATTCTGCCCAGGACTGACCCCCAGGCTCGACTGAGAACTGACCGAGTGAGACAGTTGCCCGGCGGATGACGGAGGATTGAGCGAGTTGGAGCTTGCCGGTACCTGGTATATCGAGGGGGCAGTACCGTTCGCCCTCAGKGTCGACGTGGTACTGTCGCTTCTGCCAAGCTCGGCGTCTGTGATATGACCTCCATTGGCGGCGAACGCAGACGGAGGCGGATGAGGTATGGTCTCGGGCTCGATATAGAGTTTCGTACTCATCTCGATGGTGCGACGCTTTTCCTCTCTCTCTGTGCGTTGGAATTGGAACGACAAATCCGCTTCCCGCACCTCAGCATTCAGAGCTTCCAACTGAGGGAGCATCTCCTCCACCTTCTTCGCAGTAGCAAGGAAGCCCTTCGCTTGCGAATCCGCATACCGCGTCAAGTGTGACAGTACTTCTTGCTCTTTGCGGCCGCCATGTAAGTCTTGCATGAAAGATGAGTAGTCGAAGCGCTTCAATTCAAATTGCTTCCTCTTTGTCTGGTATTTTGAATCACTTTCGACCCGCTTCTTTTCTTTAAGTGAATCTTGCCGTTGACCGAGATACCGGCTGACATAGGCATAATAATCACGGCTTTCATCTTCGAAGTCCTTCTTCTTTGCCTCCGCCTGCTTTATATCGACGTTGTATATCTTAGTCAGAGGCTCGACAACCATTTTCTGCAGACTGACTGCGTTAGACTTCTYGTAAGAGAGAATCTCCCGCGCGATCTTTTCAAAGTAATGTTCTACTGCCGGTTGTATTGCGTGAGCGTTCGTCGTGGAGGCTTCCCTGAGGGCCTCTATGAAGTTCTTTACTGCCTCGTTGCATTCCATTTGAGCCGCCTGCGCAGCCTCAGCTTTTTTCAGGACCTTTTTCATCTTCGTCCGCATGCTACCAGTCTTGGACTCCAATGATTTCATAGTAGCCCGGAACAGAGGCCCATCTTCGACAGCACTGACGTCTTCGCCAGGTCTTTGGCACGACACGTCTTTGACGTTCGTGGTAACATGAGTCAGTCCGAGTCCAGCATCTACCGCCGTATCAGTAGGAGAAGGTGGCTCCCGGCTGTCGTTTAGATCGTTCTCGCTGAAACGAGAGTCTACTGACTGTCCGGAAGGCACACGAAGCCTTGGAGGAAGCAACATATCGAACCTAGGACTTGTTGCTGTTGGGCTGCCTAGTGTGCGTTGAGTGTCTTGAGGCATGCGTTAATTGTGTACCAATAACTATGCTAAGGACCAAACTTACTCTCGACCCAGAACGAAAAGCTTGCCAAGGTATGCAGTCTATGTGCACGCTGGTCATACTCCACGAACTGAGAAGATCAGCCTCCAGATAGAGTCTGTGGGAGCTTTTGGAGACTTACGCTGCAGCTGTTCCGCCAACCACCTCCTCTGTCTTCATTAACTTTTGGCGGCCGCCAGCGCCATGACCAGCCAAATTGTACAGAACCTGAACCCGCTGTAGAGTAGTCACCGACCAAGTGTACATTCGGGTTCTTGTGAAGGTTTGGATCGGCATGGAATTCTCGAGTGACAAGGTTCTCGAGTTCCCGGGCATTTGAAGCGGACACAAACGTAAGGCCATTGATAACAGTGTCGACTGTAGTGCCTGCGGATACACCATTCTGCACCGCCAGTTGTGCCTGCCGAATAATGAATGTAAAGTTGAAGTTGAGCTCGTCATCGTTTTGCAATCGGAGGAGGAAGGAATGAGTTGAAGATGGGTCAGGATCCTATACTGATTAGCACACGCAGGTCACACCGTATCCTTGCGCATACCTGGACGAATTCAATGGTGCTGTCATCACCCACATCTCTTCTCGCTAYTATGTGATTGGCAGGGTATGCATTCGGTACGACATTAAGAACAGTATGGCCGCGAGAATCTATTATCGACAAGGTCGCAATCGATACTATCACAGATGGAGTACCACATCAGCGCTTCGGTATGTCTAATGGAAGTCGGGCGACCCACGTCTTGCCTGATCCCGAAGGAAGAGCGCCGCTCCCTCATCCGGTCTGCTACTGACATTACCCATACCTACGCCTCAGAGCAGTGTGAAAAGGTCAGCGACCGCGACAGGGTCGCTGAATCCACGCGTGTTGCGCTTCGTCGAAGATGGTAGGCCTGGTGCTGATTGAAGATCTAAGGCTGAATAATAAACCACCGACGTGGACTCGGAATCACACAATGGGGTTGTGGACGTTGAGACGACGATAATAACATCAAGAATGAGCAAGAGCCACTTCTGAGATCGTGCGACTGTGTTGGATAGACGCCGTTGGTTTGGTCCGCTCCGAGAGAGGGTCACGAATCAGGGTGGGTCCGCGGTATAATTACCACCTATCGGCGAAGCGCAGTGGACTTTGGTCACACATATCCAGGTAAGTGTTGGTGAACAGCTTGGTGGTGAAAGTAAACCCAAAGAATACGGTTGTAGGAAATAATGCGACTGGCGAATCTTTGCAACGAGTCGAATGCAAGCAAGATACAGGAGTAAGGGTAGACTGTTGGTGATTGTAGTGTGGGGAAGCGGTTACGGAATGTGAAGCTATTAAAGTGCAGTGCTTTGCCGCTTCATCGCTTACTGTACTCGTACACTAAGGTACGGCTGTTTGCTTGAACCTTTAGCGTGTTAACAGGCGTTTCTCCAATAATAGCAGGCCTAAGGTAAGGTATTCGGACGTCCAGTCAAAGCCGACAGGGACCACTACCGATAATAATTTACGATACTTCGTAATTATTGTTGAGGTAGGCGCCATATCGCTCGCTACCTTACATCCAACGGCTGTTCCGAGTAAGATGCACCTTTAAATTGCACGTTATCGTGTACCACTACGAAGTTACGACAGGATCAGCTTTCACGTGCGCGTTTTGCAATTTGATCAATCTAAGGTAGGCAAGGAGCACGAGCTGTAATTGGTCTTGCACTCCACTGAGCGAATGGCCTCGGGTCTTGGAGATCTCCGTTAGACTCTGCCGAGGCATCTTGCTGCTCAAATATGTAATCTGGGGAAAGGCATAAATACCTAAGGTACCTAAGATATGAAAGCCACATGGGAATCGCCTACCACATAGACTCTATCTCCCGGTGGTATTCAGTATATGGTAGGTGAAGTGCATGAAGACGGCTCTTGTAGCAGTGTGAGTGACCTGCAATAATACGATGTCTTCCTTTGCAGAGGCGCTTGCGGTCACCCCAGTCGGGTCTCACAATTACCAAGCATATTTTCCAGATGATTGGTGCATTGGATCAGGTATCTAATCCTCGTCATGCGGAATTGTTACTTGGGCTTGTGCTGATATGATCAGTGCCTCATGGAGGTTATGTCACGTCGGTCATGATGCGTGTTGCTGCTGTGCATTTCTCCACGACCCTTCGGAAGCAAAATCAGCCCAATCCTATAATAGTGCATATGGAATTCTTGCGTCGCACTCAGGCTGGGCCGGCATCTTTTCAAGTACATGATATTAAAATCGGGCGGGCAATGTCAAATATCCACATCACACTGACACAAGGTGGCCGAGAGGAGGTGATGGCCTGTATTACGAACTCAAACTTCGAACTGGAAGCGGGTCCTTCTTACCCTACAGGATGGTCCCTCCACCCGGCTCCCTGCCCTGTCGATCTTTCTAAACTCCAGGATGACCAAGATCTGCACTGGGAAAGGGAGGGTAACGCTCCTTTCAAGGAGTTTCGCAAGGCTGCAAACAAGGTCCATATGCACTTACCTCGGAAGAAGCATCCAGCGAAGAACGTACGGGATGAGTGGATAAGCTTTACGAATGGAGAAAGATTCAACAATGACAGCATCGGCTATGTTTGTGACGCTTTTCCCCAGATGCTCGAAGGATTCCAGGATAAGCCAGGCAGATACTGGTATCCGACAATGGTCCTAAACCTGGAGATCAAGAAGAGCTTACCGGCAGAAGGTCTCCCTTGGCTCTTTGTACGCATTCAAGCAAAGCAAATCAAAAACGGGCGAATGAATTTGGAAATCGTCATTCTCGATGATGCCGGGGATATAGTTGCTCTTTCAAATCATGTGGTGGGCGTACTGGATGCATCGCGAAACCTCGCTCCCAGAACAGGAAGCGACTCTAAACTGAGCAAGATATAGACAGTGGACAAAGTCTTATAGCCAACTCCGGCCCGTACATGGACGACGACGTCCACGTGCTTCGAAATTTGCGTCGTGATGCAATAGGAGGTTCGCCGGTGAGTTTCTTGGAGTAGCGAAGCGTTTTATAAAGAGTTGACGAGAAAAACACTATATAATGAAAGATGAATGAGGTATTCTCCTTTATTATAATTGCTTCCAGGGTGAAGAGATTCTGGATGAAGATGGGAACACGGGGCTATGCACATCGTATTGAAGAGTGGTCAAGTCGCCCCTTTCCGCTATCTACCCTACCTTAGATACGACGGGACGTACTCGGCTCGTCGGTGTACTCGTACCTTATTCGTGTGTCTGCTTGAGTGGTCCTGTGCCAAGGATCGCGTCTAACTTCGTATCTTTTGGAGACGATGACGTAGAGCGGGAACATGCGACAAAAATAGCACCCAAATCCCTCAGCATTGATCGGTACGAAGTACCTCTGGAGTTGTGACATCGGAAACTCATGGCAAGGGAAGACAGGAAGGTACAGTTGGTGAGTCTATAGTAGCACCTTAAGCACTGGAGAGATGTCTACTTCATACCTTAAGGTAGGTGAGCTTGCGCTGCAAAAAAAAAGCATCGGTGTCGCTGACGTACCCCACGGACTTTGCGGGTACCCTGATCTACTGCTAAACGGAGGTTTAAAAACGTGCTGCATCCGCATCCCGACAAACGACTCTTGGCTGGAGCTTAGCATTGTTTACCGAGGACCCTGTGCATCCAGCCGACATAATTTGTGAGACTTGGACAGCACTTCAATCGAGAAAAGGTCGGATGCGACAGATCTAACTTCCGGTACCACAAGCGGCGACGAGGCCTGAAACTGAGGATGTCGTCCGAAAAGGGCGATGAGCTCGACGCTCATGGTGATAGGACGGCGCTGGCCAATGGCAGTGCCGAGGATGGCCAGAAGCAAGAGGAGTCGCAGCCCAATGGCAATGACGGCAAAACCAAAGTGGACCAGCTGAAGGAGCTGAAAGAGAAGGCGAAGGCCAAAGGGGGGAAGCAGCCGGCTGGCGGGTTTGATGACACGCCCATCCCCAGCCACCCCGAGGGCTACAACGTCAAATTTACCTTCCATCGAGCCACGAGTCTGCCGATGGCTGATATGAACAGCCTCTCTTCTGATCCCTATGTTCTGGCTCAGCTCGATACCGAGGTGCCGTCGCGGCATCCCAAACTTGACCCTCCTATGCGCTTTCGGACTCCTACTGTTCGGCGACAGACCGAGCCTGTGTGGAATGCTGAATGGATCGTGGCCGGAGTACCGGCATCCGGGTTCAGATTGAAATGCCGCATCTACGATGAAGACCCGGCGGACCACGATGATCGGCTGGGAAATGTCCATGTGGACGTAGATCATATCGGCGAGTCATGGAGCGGCATCCACGAGCAGGCCTACAAGATTAAAAAAAGGATGGGAAGCAAGCGGGCGTATCTCATTCGGAGCATCGCGGCAATGTGCAGCTCCGAGATCCATATGAGTGGGAATCTCATTGTCAGTGTAGAAGTACTAGGCAAAACAGAAGGTAATCCGGGAAGGGTCTATACCGTCGGCCCTTGTTACTGGACCAAGCACTTCTCCCCGATGCTTGGGCGATTAGGAGGAACTAAAAGCAAGGACGACAAAGGTGTTGAGCGTTTTAAGTAGATCTCCCAAACGAACTACATGTCTTGTGGAGCACTCTAATACTGACAACGTGCAGCTTTCAGGCCAATCAATTTCAGCTTCAGGGACCGGTTCCGGAGAAAATGTATCATCGATATGTCGAGTTTAAGCCTTTCGTCAAGGGAATGTTTACTACCACGGGACTTCGCGGCCGTATATTGAACAAAGCACTCCACCATCAACATGCACGTGTCTATAATTTCGACAGGTCCACTATCTATGGAAAGTTTCCAGGCCCCTCTAGGGATATGACACTGCAGTTTCTGGACCTGGTACACTACGACACCGGGGGCCGTATTTATACATACGTGTTGACACTCGACGCTCTTTTCCGATTTACTGAGACAGGTAAAGAATTTGGCATTGACATGCTTTCGAAGCATACAATGCACAGCGATGTTAGCATTTACATTGCTTGGTCCGGTGAATTCTTCATTCGGCGTTTCCGGGACAAGACTAAATCGCCAGACAAGCAAGACACCCATCCTCCTGTGCAGATGGAAGGCGGCCCTCCTGATGAGCAGCCACCAAAAGATCCCTCCCTTTACGAGCTCGTCATCGACAACGACAGTGGGACATATCGACCGAATGCAAAGTTCCTTCCGGAGCTCAAGACCTTCTTTGAGAGAAGCTTTCCTGGCCTGAGGGTCAAGACACTTGACTGCAATGGAGATAAGGAGGAAATGGACAGAATGAAAGAAGAACAGAGGGAACGGAAGAAGCGTGAAGGGAAGGACATTGCTTATGTGCAAGGTCGCAGAGGTTCCATATCCAGCTCGGACGAGGAAGACTTAGAACAGCAACTAGCTGGCAAACGGAAGGAGAAAGGGGCGCTTGAAGCTGGCATCGGCCTAATGAAAGAACCATTTGATCGGCTGGAAAACAAGTTCGAAGGGGGCAAACTAGCGCGCGAGAAGAGGGAGGCGGAAGATGACCAAGCGGGGGGACCGAGTGGTTCGAAGATTTGAGATACCCCGGGCCGGTTCTGATAAT
Source organism: Symbiotaphrina buchneri (assembly GCA_001599915.1). Lineage (NCBI taxonomy): Eukaryota > Fungi > Ascomycota > Symbiotaphrinales > Symbiotaphrinaceae > Symbiotaphrina > Symbiotaphrina buchneri. The sequence continues at coordinate 8,867 of BCIG01000056.1, read as the reverse complement.
GCAGCAACTTTCTATTTCATGTTTGCGTTTTTGAGATTTGTTGTTTTGCTGAAGGTTTTGGCATGGCGCATTCTACTATTGGATGGGCGGGGTGGTCACCTGTATGTTCTTGAAGTTTATCGCTGTAATATTAATAGAGTGCCTTTTCAGGTCCAAGGTACCAGGTGGTGTTGAAGCGCTGCACACTGCCTCGGCGCAGCTTGCAGACGCATCAAGTGTACGAAGTACTTCGTAGTATGTAGTATCCAGGCTCTCTATACCGATTGATCCGACCATGCAGCTCGCAATACCGAAGAAGGGTCCAAGCACGCCATAGCATGCCAAGTTCTTGATGGCGTTCTGGCCCAAATGTGTTTGCGGCCCGTTACTGCCAGGATCCCTTTCACGAGCTTGCGCCGATACTGTCGCCCCACCATGGCCCATGCAGGCATCCACCTCCTGCTCGACTACGATGGCACTCTGACCACACGCGACACCATCGCCGTGATAGCTAACATCGGCTATTCCGCTGCTGCAGTGGGCTTCAAGGACCCTCCGTCCCGCTCATGGGACTCGATCGTCAACGCGTACGGGGAGGACTACCGCGCGCACGTGGCGGGGTACAAACCAGCCAAAGAGGACCGCACGACCGTGGAGCAGGAACTGGACTTCCTCGCGAGCMTGAAGCCTGTTGAACGGGGCAGCATCGAACGGGTCGAGGGCGCCGGGGTGTTCTCGGGTCTGACGAAGGAACTGGTCGAACAGGGCGCGGAGAGGGCCGTCCGAGAGGGCGACGTCCGGTTACGAGACGGATGGAAAGAGCTGATCAGCAGAGTCGCGGAAGATGGGAAGGTGGGGATCGTCAGCGTCGGCTGGAGCAGGACCTTCATTCGAAGGTGCCTGATCTACTCGGCATGCCTGGCTGAGGACGATGCGGCACTGGCGCTGCTGCAGAACATGCCAATAGCGGCCAATGAGATTGATGGTCTGGGGTCTGGCTATCCTGCCACCGGGAAGATGGACAGATATTTCGCCGATGAAGGGGCCGGAGTTTGGACTGCAGCGGACAAGCTACGTGTCATGCGTGAACTGATGGAGGATCAGGAGACCGCGAAGACGGTCTATATCGGAGACAGCAGCACTGATCTGGCCTGTCTACTCGAGGCCGACATTGGTATCATCATCAGAGATGACCCTATGCGATCTGGGCAAGAGGATCTGGCGGCTTGTCTGCAAAGGCTTCAGATCCCAATCAGGCCAATAGCAAGTTACGAAAATGGGCCAGATATTTCTGAAGATTCCTCCAAAAGGTATTTGTGGTGGGCGTCAGACTTCAAAGAGATTATGAGGATTGGATTATTTAGAAAGGGCGATGCATGATAAAGAGCGTATCCTCTTTCCATATGTCGCCAATATTCAGAACCAACAGAGGCAGGCCTATATACTATATGGAGTGTGAACAGACACTTCTGTGGGAGGTTACGTCAAGGATGCCATGATCAGCTTCTTATAGCCGTCAACAGCGGTGAAGAGATCGCTGGCATTGACGTGTTCGTGGGCAGAATGAGCTTCGAGGATGCTTCCGGGGCCGTAAAGATACGTCTTGTGGTCACCATATAGATTGGGAATGTCCGTGCCATAGTTGACAGTTATGGTATCAAATCCTACAGTCGACGTGTTAGCTTCAACGTTGGTGCAGTCGAGGCAAGGACCGACTGCTCACCGTCAACGTCGGCAGATATGTCAATTGGACCATATCCACCTCCACCGAACTCCAACTCGATGGTAGGAGAGGCTGCCTTGACCGCTTCTAAGACGAGCTTCTTCATCTCTTGGGCAGTACCGGCCGCGATTCTGATCTGGATGCTGGCTTGTGCCTTTTCGGCTACGACATTAGCAGCCACACCCCCAACTATTGTGCCAATGTTTAGTGTGCTGTTTCCATACTTCTCAGAAGCGGGCATCTTGAGGCTGTCAAGAGCCGCCAGAGCGGGTATCAGGAGTGAGTTGGCGTTAACACCCAAATATGGATAACTGCGGCACAAATCAGCACCGACGCGGTAACCGTTCGGATTGCACCGACCCTGAGTGCGCAGCTTTGCCTTGAGCATGCAGCGTAAAACTAAGGCTGCCTTTGTGGCCAGTCGCCAGCTTGAGCTCTGTCGGCTCACCAAAGATGACGGTCTCCCAGTCCAATCCAAGATCATTTGCCTTGCGCATCCCATCGCCGCCTGTCTCTTCGCCAACCACGAATAGGAGGGAGACATCACCATCTTCCAGTTCCCCGGCCTTCAGTAGTTCTTGAACGGCAACAATCTGTGTTGCCACACTGGCTTTGGCGTCCACGCTTCCACGGCCCCAGATATCATCTTTACTCTTCAGCTCGTAAGGAAGATAAGGGGGCACCGTATCAATGTGGCTAGTAACCAATGTTCGCGTCGAGCGCTTGCTTCCAGGATATGCGAACACGTTGAACCTGTCCTTCTTGGTCTGGAGAGGGCCAGCATCGGTGGTCAAGACATCGCCTGTCGAGCCCACTGACTGAGTCTCGACGGTGAAGTTGTGCTTGGTGAGATAATCTACCAAGAACTTCCCCACGGCAAACTCATCCCCCGTCACAGACGGTATTTTGACCAGAATCCGATGGAGTGTGGTCACCGGGTCTTCAGAGGTTGGTTGTAATTGCGCATCCTGACCCGAGCTCAACGGGGACTGCGACTTGGCCGAAGATCGGAACGGAGAAAAGGCCCCCGCAACCGACGAGACGGCCAGGGCCAAGGCGGGGATCAATGGCCTCATATCTGCAAGAACACCCACCTCCAGACACAGGCTCCTATCGGTGTATGACCTGGGGCAAAAAGGGAATGCCGGTGATTGCTCGTTGTCAAGCAGCTCAAAAGTTGCAACACCTCTGGCGATGATGTCTAACCGGGCAAACAACTCTTGTGCCTTATGCAGCTTATTGACTTGCCCACCAATCGGCAGTGCCAGTGATCTCCCGCTAGTCCCACACCGCCTTATATTCTGCCAGACTTTTCTCGAGTTGAACGATAAGCTTTGCCAGACCGCCTTTCACGGCCAGCAATGGAGCATGAGACAGACAGCGACGACTGGAAGGGGCTTGGAATTGGCCGGATTGGAAGGATAATGCCATTAGAAATGCTGCTGTTCCACCTCCACGGAATGCAAGGACTGCAGATGGCCCCCTTTTCCTCTCCTATTGCGATGCAAATGCTATGTAAACAGAGGCAGCCAGTGTAAAAGCTATATAAATACAACAACCCATGCCCGGATTCATCACGCTAAAGCATCATTTGCTTCTGATACCTGGACTGTGGTAGTCTGTGGTATAGTGCCTGCCGAATGCGCCGTCCCGATGCTTTCGTCTGTGGATTGACTTGCTGGCAACCCAGAGGATTTTCGCTGCCAGCCGGTGGAGAACAATTTGCCAAGCTCGAATCTTGGGAAGATGTGCGCTTCCGTATTGATTACTACCTGATCCAAGGGGATGAAGTCGTTCGGTGAAAACAGAAGATACATATACTTGAGAGTTTCAGCCTGTCATATGCAATTAGCCGCGGGTGGTGGATAACATGGAAAAGCCATACCAGCCAGAAACTTTCCATATTGTCTCGCTTGGTTGGCGGGATTTCATTCACATTGTTTAGACTGGTGAAACCGGCACCGTCTTCAACAGAGGAATACTCAACGAATGATCGAAACATCTCCCAACCCCACTCCCGATAGATGACATCGCCCGTGATTCTCCACATGTAAAACAGGCTTTCGACTGTTTCAGGCCGTTGCAAGTTGTGCTGATCCAGCGGCTTGATCTCGTAATCCTGTTTCCATTCTGCGTCTTCAGCGTTGTCCAGAACGACAGGGGTGTGGACATCGGCGCCCGTCATCTTAGGGGGGTCATAGATATGGAAATGCGCAATCTCAGGGGCGAGACCAGTCTTAGTGACTTTATACATGCCCCAACAGGTCTTCATCAGCTCCTTTGCCATGGCCATCTCCTCGTCCTGCGAAGGCCCCCAGTTACCAGCGGCCTTGGCTTCAGCCACCGTAACGCCCCCGGTCGCACCTAGGGCTATTGTGCCCGGCATGAAGCAGACCAAATGATCCATTTTGGGCGACAGTTCACCGCCCAAGCCGTTCGGCCTTTCAGCCAAAACCATGAGATCAGAAGGTTTGGAATACGTGATTAGGTGTTTCCGAACGCCTGCGAGAGACTGGTTCCACATATCGAGATAGACTGGCTCTTGTTTGGAGGTCTGAAGGTATTGCTTAATCAGGTATTCTACATTCGTCAGCATTGAAATATTCAATGACACGGATGCGCCTTACCATAGTAGGAGTCGCCTCTGCTACCTAGTCGAATATTATTCCCTCTGAAAGTTCCTTGATCCGCATAGATGAAGATGGGGAGAAGACCATCTTCCCTCTGATTATCGTCAATGACTTTTATCACTCTCTCTGCTTTGTCCCAATAGTCCTTCTCGCCGGTAAGCTTTGCGAGATATTTCATCTCCAGCTGCACACTAGCCGCCTCAGCGGTCGATGAAGCTCCACCGTCATCTCTTGAAGGGATACCCTGCATGGTTTTCAGGTTCACACTAGCGTAAGGAATCCCAGTCTTGGAGTCAAATGCTCCAAGCAGCCGGCTAGCCAGGTCCGATGCTTTTTCGAGGTAGAGGTCCTCGCCTGCTTCACCGACATCGGGAATAGGAGCCATATCCGGATATGTAGTGGACAGGTAGTGGGCCGATAACAGGCCTCCAAGCATACGAATGGTTGTCTCGAAGGTGTTCACGTCATGGTCCTGGTCATAGTCCAGAGTCGTGGAAATCCACTCTCTGGCATGAGTGAGGCGTGATGTAAGGTTCATGAGCATCAATGTATCCAATGCATCGACAATGATCCAGCCCATGCCATTGGGAACCATCTGGCGGCCTTTCTTACTGAGCGGATGATATTCATCATAGCCTGATCGCTGTCAGTCCTGCCAAAGTCGACCACGCCAGATCATGTGCGTCAATCTTTCGAGCTCTCTTAGAATGAGCAGTAAATTAACATACCCCAAGCGTACTTCTCGTAGGCGTCCCAACTAAGCTTAAAGGCATCCTTGACGCTTTCCCTCCGGCTATCCCAGTCAACTGCTTTCTGCTGAGAATTTGACCACCAAGTCTTCCCATTATCGCTCTTTACGTTATTGACAGGCGTATTGGACGAGCCTGAGCTGAACCAGTATAATATCGTCAGGAATACAGTGATTGCTGCGATCACTACTCTCCGGCTACCAAAGATATGCGACGCGCGTCTTGATGCGGCGTAATTGTAAGGTTTGTCCTTGTACATTGGCAGTCCTGGCTTCTCGAAAAATCCACCTAACTTCTCCCCAAGACCGTTTACTGACTGCCTTGTAGTGTTGCTGCCATGCGCATTCCCCGAGCTTCCCCATAGATCATCATCCCGTCGCCGCTGTGATCGGTCAAAACTGGAAACACCTCTGGGTGATGTAGAGGACATCCCGGCATCTGTGAAAGTACTAGTGCTTCCAAGCACGAGCTTGCTGTCCTCGAAGGTGTCTTTGCCCGAATCGAGTGCACGCCGTGTATAGTCTACTGCTTTAGCCTGGATAATAGAGAGAGCGGTCTGTCGACGAAGACTGAAGGGATCGGTGTTGTTCATAAGTGGAAAGCGACCATTGCTTGAAGGACCGAGTGAACATGTAGTCAGTATTAAAAAAAATAGCACAGAGAACGAATGGACTGTTGGACGTGAGGCGGAAAAGGGGTTCTAATTCATTGAATTTCTTTGCGGGCAGTTGCAGCATAGGTGGTGCCTACGTAGACACGATGTTGCTTGGCGATCACCCGGTGCTTTCAGGGGTAAGGTATGCATCACAAATGGTCTACAATTGACATCTGGACGCTGTCCAAACGAGCACATCGGACACGCACCACACTCCACGAGCTGATCATTACTCCGTACTAGTGTCAGATTTCCCATGTTCATGCAGGTTCCTTAATCTAGACCTCGAGGTACATTGTAGGCTTTTGAGTTTATCAGATCTAGCCCCGAAACACGCAGCCAACCAGCGAACTACAATTTCTGGTATTCAAGCTTCCCCTCCAACTTCTTGGACTCAGCCACCTTGCGCACAGCTTTGTTGAAATCATCCTGGTTGATTGCATCACGATAGTCCTTGATTGCGAAGAGACCGCTGATTCCAGCTGTTAATGGATGATATCTCGCTTGGGAAGTGTTAAGGACTTACGCTTCTGTTACCACATTCCGCAAATCTGCACCGTTGAGTTGATCGCTCATCTTTACCACACTTTCAAAGTCGATCTCGCCTTCAATCGCAACTCCGCTGGTATGGATCTTGAGGATTTCTAGCCGTCCCACTTCATTGGGAAGCGGAATCTCAATTTTTCGGTCAAGCCGACCGGCCCTAAGTAGAGCCGGGTCGAGCGTATCCGGACGATTCGTAGCCATAATAATTTTCGTCTTGCCAAGGTAGTCGAAGCCGTCTAGCTGGTTTAGCAACTCCATCAAGGTCCGTTGGATCTCACGATCTGCCGACGTGCCCTCCGAGAATCTTCGTCCACCAATAGCGTCGATCTCATCCATGAATATGATGCAAGGTTCGTGCTCTTTCGCATATCCGAACATTTCTCTGATGAGACGTGCAGACTCTCCAATATACTTGTCCACGATGGCCGAAGATACCACTATAACAGATATCAGTACAAAACTGTAGGAGCAGCAAGCGATTGAGCAGATCTCACCCTTGAGGAAATTTGTTTCGAGGCCGCTTGCAACGGCTCTTGCCAAAAGAGTTTTCCCCGTACCGGGTGGTCCATATAGCAGCACACCCTTCGGAGGCTTGATTCCCACCCGTAGAAAAAGTTCCGGATTTTTTAGGGGGAGTTCTATGACCTCCCGCAATTCGCGGATCTGTTCATTCAACCCTCCAATGCCGGCGAAGCTCACTTGTCCTGGATCTTCCAGCGACATATTATACACTAAGGGATCGACTTCTCGTGGGAGCATCCGCATTATGGTAAGCGTGGTCATATCCAGCGCCACACGTGTGCCTTGCTTGAGTTTTGTTTTGTCGACTCGAGATCGGCAACCGACCACGTAACGAGGACCCGAGGAAGCCTTGACAATGACTAGAGGTACGAAATCAGCGCCATGCCAAACGAAACAGACCTTCGCATAGTAGAGCCCAGCCTGGGGCTAACAGGAGATTCTTACATCTTTCCTCATCCAGTTGCTTCAGGACTTCTCCTATTATCTGCCCGACACTCTGCAGTGCCTTGATATTGTCTTCGGTGGTATCGAAATCCTTCTGCAAACCCTTGATCTCCAACCGCAACGCTTTCAGCTTTGCCTCCCATTCCCTAGACTCTAATAGTTTGTTTTTGTACTCTTCGAGAGCCTGTGCTCTCTCTGGATCCCCGCTGCCGTTCATGATGTCCGGCTCGGAGTCGACAGAGACGGTGTGCACGAGCTCGAGGGTTGGTGGAGTATCCGGAGCGAAGCCGGGTCGGATGAGATCAAGGACGCGATATCAGAACAACCAGCGGACCAGGAATGCTATGGCGTATTCTGGGGGAAGGAAGTCCTATGATCGGGTTGTTAAGCTTGGGTTGATGAAGGCGGGCGTATCTGCAATGAATGATACAAGATGTTGTCGCTTGCTTCAGTACCTTGGGCAGTGGAGGACAATGCCAGACAGCTTGCAGTCTACAGGTACCCAAGGTACGATGGCGCCAAGAGACAGGGGAGCTTGACACAGTAACAACTAAATTGCTTAGTAAGGCTACCTTAGGCCTGTACGAAGTACGTACTTCATTGAGGAAAGGGTACTTGAGTACACCGTAGGTACACTAGGTGGAGTGACGCCGGTATCACGTGATTAGATGAGCTTTTTGGAGATCTCAAGACTGCTGAGTCAGTAGCGTATGGGTGTCATGCGTAATAATGATTGGTCAACAAAGGGGTACAATGTTGATAGCAGCACGCTATGCGTGGTGGGACATGAGACGCTGTTGAGCTTTTGTGCCCCAGTGATCCCCCAATCAATTGTTGCCCCGCCAGACCCGATTGCTCGCTCATAAAGACGACAACTTCTGTTCTGCTGCACATAAACCCCTCCGTCCGCTGCCTTCCGCCTCTAAGCTTTTCTCTTCACATCTACGACCACCGTTCAATTCCAGACCCATTCAACTAAGGTGTGTATTATCCTCTCTATCTGTCTCCTCTCTCGTCGAAGCACCAGTGGCCGTCTATGCCCCGCCTAGCTTGTCTGTCATTTGGAGGAGTTTTTCCTCGAACCTTAACACCATGACTTTACCCCTCCTCCGTCACCACCCGCCAACCTACCCCAATTCGCTATCTGCGACTCACTACTTTCTCGACCTCCTTACGCTGTTTCATCTACTGCAAGCTCAGAGCTAATTCTGGACAACTAGTAGCCGACGTCATGGCCATCACTAAGATTCACGCCCGCCAGGTTTACGACTCTCGCGGCAACCCCACCGTCGAGGTCGACCTTGTCACCGAGACAGGGTTGCACCGTGCAATTGTCCCCTCTGGAGCATCCACAGGTAGGCCCTCCTCCGCTTAGGGCTGCCAATTGTGTCGATTAGAGGAGTTCTGACTCACCTGTCCCCCAGGTCAGCATGAAGCTTGTGAGCTGCGGGACGGCGACAAATCGAAATGGGGAGGCAAGGGTAAGTAACCATTGAACCCCCGGGTCTGTGCTTACTGGAGACGGGTACCTAATCATCATCCACAGGTGTATTGAAGGCTGTGGACAATGTCAATACTGTCATCGGCCCTGCTTTGATCAAGGAGAACTTCGACGTCAA
>BCIG01000055.1:0-16778 GCA_001599915.1 Symbiotaphrina buchneri | reverse complement strand
TTGCAGCTTCTGGGTCCGTCATAGCTACAAGAGATGTTAGCCAGCGTGGAGCGGAATGATCGTACACGATGCTTTACCCAATAGAGCATTGAAAGCGGGTTCAACGTTTCCTCCACTGGCGATCAGGACAGCCTTAACCACTGCGGCATCAACGCTAGGGAAAGCTTCTTTGAGAGTCGCCTCCGCTTGTTGCTGTGGACTCATAGGCCTGGGTGGTTTCGGAGGTGCTGTCTCATCGCCCCCGGCGGGCTTTGGAGCTGTTGCGCCTGTTGTTGTTGTAGCACCACCTTCAGCGGTTGTAGCCCCTGTGTCCTGAGCTTCATCGTCGAAGTCTAGCTCACGGGCTGTAGTTGGCGATTCTGGACGGCTTCCAGGGCCAGACTTGCGCGAAGCAGCCTTTGCAAAAAGGGCATTTTAGTAAAGCATTCAAAATGCCAATGATGGCAGCTGCACAGTATTGAGGGGTAGCGCTCACCGTCTTATCCGGAGATTTGGGCTCCGCCATTTTCAATCATACAGATGTCGATGCTTCAGTGGTATCGCAAGTGGTGTCTGAATACGACAAGAATATTCTTAGACTCCTTTGTAATCTCTCTGAAACAGTAGATGTAACGACGTCGGTAGGCCGGAAGGATGCCTTGGGAGTTGGAGCTCGAGCCACAGTGTGTATGACGAAGCGGCAAGTTCCGACACCTGCAGACATGTCGCATGGAGCACTATCACGGAATGCGCGAAAATGTTCATTGTACGAACCAACGCCCTCGAAAGCCGTTTCGCGGTTGACAGCATCAAGATGAGAGCGCGGTAACACTTCCAGCATTTATGGCTGTTCATACTATCTAGCCTTCGACTTAGGCCCTGGCTGAGCCATGGCGGCGGATTTCGAGCTCTCCTCAACCTATATCCCCGCTCTCCACAAACCTCCATCCCTGCTGCCCATCGCAAGGCATCGTCAAAGCTTGCTATATCTGGTAGAGACATACCCGGTCACAATTGTCATTGGGCAAACTGGGAGTGGGAAGACGACCCAGCTACCCCAGTTCTTGGAACAGGCGGGATGGTGCAATGGAGGGAAAGTGGTTGCGGTTACGCAGGTAGGTGAGTCGCTTTCTCTATGAAACTCTAAAGAAAACTTGGAAAAGGCTCCAAGCGCTGAAATATCAATAGCCCCGTCGAGTAGCTGCAACAACGGTGGCTACCAGAGTAGCGGAGGAGATGCGATGTAAACTAGGTGAAGAAGTACGCCAACCTCCGGTTTCGTTCCAAGGTATTGCTAACGCGAAGAAGGTTGGTTATTCGATCAGATTTGAGGATGTGACTTCATCATCTACACGAATCAAATTCCTAACCGATGGTCTCCTACTTCGAGAAGCTCTCGTGGACCCTTTGTTATCCCGGTATTCGGTCGTAACGGTGGATGAGGCTCATGAACGGTCCTTAAGTACGGACATCCTCCTTGGTATATTGAAGAAAATACGCAGGAAAAGACCCGAGCTGCGGATCATCATATCAAGTGCAACTCTTCAGGCTGAAGCCTTCCTCCGCTTCTTTTCTGACGAAGAGTCCAACGGTACTGCCAACGGGGATGCAAAGGAAAAGGAGATAGGCAAAATCATAAGCATTGAGGGTAGAATGTATCCGGTCGACATACTCTACCTCGAACAACCAGCAGAAGATTATGTCGAGCGTGCCGTGAAGACGGTGTTTGATATCCACACCAAGGAACCAGATGGCGACATCCTTCTCTTCTTGAGCGGCAGAGAAGAAATTGACACAGCCATTCAAATGATCGCCGATCGATCCGGATCATTACATCCTCGCGCCCCGACATTGATGCCTCTTCCGATCTATGCTGGTCTCTCCACTGAGCAACAGATGTATGTGTTTGAGGAGACACCAGAGAATACCCGGAAGGTGATCGTTTCTACAAACATTGCGGAAACCTCTGTAACAATTGAAGGGATACTCTACGTCATCGACTGCGGGTTTGTCAAATTACGCGCATACAACCCGTCCACTGGGATCGAAACGCTGACTGCAGTCCCTGTGTCAAAAGCTTCCGCGGCGCAGCGGGCTGGACGTGCCGGTCGGACAAAGCCTGGCAAATGCTTCCGTCTCTATACTGAGGCCGCATTTGCTTCCCTTCCGGAGAGTACAGTCCCTGAGATTCAAAGATCAAATCTGGCACCCGTTATTCTCCAACTTAAAGCGCTGGGTATAGACAATATTGCCCGCTTTGGCTTTATCACCTCACCTCCGGCAGAGTTGGTGACTCGAGCCTTGGAACTCTTGTACTCCCTGGGCGCATTGGACGATTATGCAAAATTGACTCGACCTCTTGGCCTTCGGATGGCTGAGTTAGCAGTCGAGCCAATGATGGCTAAGGTTCTTCTTTCGGCACCATCCTTTGGATGTCTAAGTGAAATTCTCTCAATAGCGGCCATGACCAGCCTACAAGGTGCTGTCTGGTTCAGCCATGAAGGGAACAAGAAGAGCGAACAAACAGCCCGTCACAAGTTTGCTGCTACAGAAGGGGATCACCTCACACTACTGAATGTATACACCGCTTTCGTCGGCCCTGGGCGGAAAGAATCAAAATGGTGCCGAGAGCATTATCTGAATTACAAGAGCATGACACGGGCCGTTAGTATACGGAACCAGTTACGCCGTTACCTCGAAAGATTTGGTATTGACGTATCTGAAAGCCTGAATAAGACTGAATGAAGGTGGAGCGTCCAAGGGAGAGCAGATTCGGCGCTGTCTAACGACAGGCTACTTTGCGCACGCTGCCAGGATGCAACCGGATGGGACTTTTAGGACAGTCAGTGGCGGTACTGTTCTACATGCGCATCCAAGCTCACTGATGTTTGTAAGTAACACTTCTCTATGCAAGTACTTGTTAACCGTTACTGAGTTAATTCCTTTCAGAATCGCAAAGCGGATTGGGTCATCTTCCATGAGGTGCTCGAAACGGGGCAAAAGACTTTTATTCGGGATATCACCATGATCCAACGAGATTGGCTTGTTGAATATGCACCGGAATATTATAGGCTTAGACGGTAGCAGCGCATATACCTTTCGGCTTCATGATGCTGTGTTAATTGTATATGCGTGTAAGAGTACAATTATTTTGAGACACGATCCCAGGTCCCCAGAATCTCTGCAGATGCATGGTCGTGGCTGTTATAGTAGATCTGCATTCACATGCTCCGAAGCAGTGCGCGAATCCGATTTTCGCTTGTTCATCGTACACCACCATGTTCAATCTGGTGTTGGCTTAATATACCACCCCACCCGACCCTTCGATATTGACTAGAACCACGAATCATCATCACAGTGTTATTCAGTCACCAGACGGTTCCCCAGGGACTAAAATGATAGTCAGCATGAGGTTCAGAAAGGTGATGACTGACAACCTTCACCCACTAAGACACTGACAGCTTGACCCTGCGCTGAAGAATCACTGAGGTGTTGTACCTGACAAATGTCCTCGAGAAGTCACCATAATGATTCGGCAGGTACGATGTTGGGAATAGCGATGGTCGCTAACGGATCTCGAGTATGCTTTCCGCTGCCCATCAAATCTCTGCCTTCCGTCAAATGCCGTGGTGACCACTGTGCAGGTTTGAACTCCGAAATATCCGTTTGAAGGACCGCCAGCAGGATCACTACCCCTGAGCTGACTCATTTTCTGGAAGCTGCGCACCCGGGCATAACGGTCAGCTCTCATKCAACGACAGGTTGGTCACTCTGTCCTTCATTCTGCTTCGGCTCGTCCTGTTTCGCTGGTTCTATTTGAGGGGTAATATCGACAATGAGCTGGTGAAACTTGCGGTCAAGTTCTTTTGCTTCATCGACACTACCTCTTATAACTCGAATCTCTTCACTCTTCATCTCCTTTATCTCAGCTCCTCTCATACAACTCATGTCAGGTTTAGCCGCTCCTTTCAGCCATTCTCCATCGACCATCCAGTGTTCCGGAATATCGAAATCTGTCAAATTKACCGCCTTATTCTTCAGAAGACTCCCGTTATACCAAAGCAATTTGTCGTTGTGATCCTCATGAGCGATCGTGAAGCTACAGACTTTTGTCTCATTCCCTTCCTGGACGGTATGGCCCATCACAGCACCATAATGTCCTTCGAACGTGTATGGCACCTCGCATAACTCCAGACCGAACCAYCAGCTCTCTTTATCTCCATAGGTCATAGCATAGGTATACTTTCTGACCTTCGCACTATTTTGCCAGCATATATGCAGAAGTGCGCCGATGACAGACAAGCGCGTTTTATCCAATACCACCACGCCAGATTCACCCTCCTCCCCATATCGATCGCTGAAAACTTTCGACTTTAGGAAATTTTCTGACGGTGGAATATGTTTCAACTCCTCTTCCCACCAGTTCAGCCGGTCAGGGAACCAGTCCTTGAATATGAGTCGATCATGGAAAAGAAGTGCTCCTGTTGCTTGGTATCCCGGGTGGCTCGAGAAGACGAGATCAGGCTTCTGGATGAATATTACGTCGGCATCCATAAGCATGACGTGTTCGAACTCCGAAGCCAACACAGCGAATGGTTTCAGGGCCCAACCGCTTTCTGATAGGTTGATCGTCGAGTCATTGAACTTTGTCAATACATCCAGCATCTTGATATTGGTTCCTAAAGACATGAGCGCCTCTCTGTAGGCCGATGGAAGGTCTTCCTCGCCCGCGTACGCAATCTCTATCGGTAACTTTGATTTTAAGACATTGCGGACGTTGGCAATGAGATGTGCAGCATATCTGAAGGTTGACTTTCCGGTTGGGACCACAATACCCTTTGAGCCAGGTTTATAGGTATTCAGGAGACTCGTAACAGGTGTTGGGTCATCTGGTATGGAAGGATTCTGCAAGAATGGAAACATTGATAGGGCCAGGGTTTCGAGACGGGTCCGAAGCTTTTCATTGTCCTCGACCGAAAGGCTCGACTTCAGATAATCCGAGTCCCTGATCCATTTGACAAGCATTTGTGTGCGTCGACCCATTTCACCAAAGTGCAAGCCGGTCAATGGATAATCCATAAAATAGCTGGACACATCGTTGATATCCTCAAGCAGCAACTGTGTTGCAGAGCGTCCAGAAAAGCTCCTGAAAGAAGGCATCAACACCTGCTTCTTCGAGTTGGCCTTTGTGATCCACAGCATCAGCAGCATGAATGACAGAAGTGCAACCCCTGTGATGTATGCCCGGTAGGCGGCCAGCCGCGGCCTGTTCAGCTTTATCGACAGCATGATGCATGATGGTGCTCTTGGGAAACCGAGGAAGAAGATGGGATGGACGACATGCTACAGTGGACAAAGCGTGCGTGGACACTTTATTGAATGCGCCATTATGGAAATGGACCATTCATATTGCGCAAAAGACAGTTCCTGACCATTCCACGGTTGGCAAATTGGGAGACATTCTGGCCCGCAAATCGCCCGGGCGAGGCCGCGTTGGAGGTCGTGTGTACTACATTGCATACAGAAAGGCTTGCAGGGGGGGACCAATGGCAGATCGCTGAAGGAAGCCCGCTATCCTGGATCTCCACAAGGAGCGTACGCAATGAGCCTACGTATGACAATCAAGCTTCTCTTCCGCAAGCTTGGCGACAGTTACGGGGTGGTCAAAGCGAGCTTGATTGAACTTGGGGACCGGCCACCAACCGTGAGCCTATCCGCCGCGAGCCAATGCTCCTTTTCTTTTGGAGGTTCCAGACTCTAAAAATTTGCTTTCTCCCTTGCATTTACCAAAGRAAAAGGGGGAGTTTCTTTCGCAACAGAGGTCACAATCGAGTGTTCCTTATGTTCTTGGTCATGCACTCCGTATGGGGAGATAATGTTAATTCTCCGGCCTTGGCACGGCCCTGGCTTTCATGTCACCGGATTCCCAATCAGAAACAAAGCTCAAAGAAACTATTATTTGGAGGATAYTGACCTCCAGAACCTCAAGAACTTTACCAATAACCAAGCAAAAGTCACTTCTGACGGAGGTACTATTGACAATATCTAAGGAGATGTTTTCAACGCCTCGGAAGATGTCCGGAGTATTATCTACAAGCTAGTGCGTAGATAATACTTGCATTAGCAACAGCTGTGCTGTGCAGCCATGGAGATCGCTTTCATCTGGCTATGTTGATCACCCGGAGTCTCTGGGGTCCATCAGTAATCGCGATAGTTCTGACGGTCATATACGATTGATATCTATGGTTTGGGCTCCGAATGGAATGGCATTCTTTGTTTCCCTTCAACCTCCCTTTACTGTACCATGTTATTCTGTTGTTCGAATATTTTAGCAGATCACAAATAGATATGAAGAAAACCAGATTTTACCCATGACTGACATCGCGGAGTTTACGCAAAGAGTCGTGAACCTTTTATTTTCGGCAAGGATCGCAAATTGTAGAATTGCACACCCCGCGGATACGGTACTGGAATCAGGGGTATCTCGGACACACCATCGACGTCAACCCTCACTGCGGGCTATCGGTAGCGCGTCGGTGCCAAGACCTCACATGCTCTGCCTCCATCCGTCGACTTTGAAACGTCCAGGAGCAAACATTGAGCAGACATCAGCACAAACGTCGCCGCGATGGGCAATGCAAATAGCAGTCATAAAATCACCGCCCAGGATAAGTAAGTCCATGCTGTTCTCGCTATCAGCGGGCCGGTCTACCACGGTCAAGCATTGCCTTCCGGCTGACCACTCACAGGGCGATTCTAGACTTGAAGACGCAGCGCGATAAGCTGCACCAATATCAGCGCAAGATCAGCTCTCTAACAGCCCGCGAAACTGCCGTCGCAAAAGACCTATTAGCTCGGGGCGACAAGCAGCGGGCGCTCCTCGCGCTGCGGCGAAAGAAATTCCAAGAGACGCTGCTCTCGCGCACCGACGCGCAATTGGCCCAACTCGAGCAGCTGGTCGCGGACGTCGAGTTCGCGGCTGTGCAGAAGRATGTGCTATTCGGCCTCCAGCAGGGAACGGCGGTGCTGAAGGAAATACATAAGGAGATGGGCGGCATTGAGAGGGTGGAGATGTTGCTGGGCGAGAGCGAGGAGGAGAGAGCGTACCAGCGGGAAATAAGCGATGCGCTTGCGCAGAGGATGAGTGTTCAGGAGGAAGAGGAGGTGGAGGAAGAGTTGGAGAATTTAAAGAGGGAGATTCTTGGTCCAAAGGAGGAGCTGCCTACTGCACCAGAAGTGGAGCCTCTACCTGGAGTGCCGCAAACAGAACCACAGCAGAAGGAACAGGAGAGGAAAGAGGGAGTCGCCGAGGGCAGGCAGAAGGTTCTGGCTTAAGCATGGTGTCTGGTTGCATATAACGTGCATGAGCGATGGTGTTCGGCGTTGGGCTATGCTATTGGATATGATTCTGGCAGAATATTGATACCTTTTTGGGAGGCTGGCATGGGCTTGATATAGAATAGCAAGGACTAATCAGACGCCTTGAATATGCGTTCCCGTCCAAAAATGCAACCTGATAGTGTAACGCCTTTGTTCACGTCCGTACCCAAGCGCTGAGAGGCTCTTAAGCTCCGTCTCTTCCGAACCCACCCATCTCCATCCCGGTCCCAATGCCTACGATCGGGGCATGATCCGCCGGGTTCGGCGCCTTCTCATATAAGAAATTCACAGGACGCTGTCCCAATCGCAGCCATTCTCCAATGAAGCCCAAGTAGCTGATCTTTGTGACGTCCTCGTCTCCACCGCTCCAGTTGTCCTCGAAGAACAAGGTCAATGTCGAGACGTTATTGAACAGCGAGCGTTTAAGAGGGATTTCCTGAACTTCGGAAGATTGGGGGAGGGAAAGTGTTTGAGTAGCTGGCGTCTCGGACGCGGATGAGAAATCCAGGTCGTCACGATTCGTGAAGACCTTGAGAGTGTTCGGGGCGGAGGAATYSGCGGATGTGCGGATCAACAGGTGTGAAAGACGGGTTTGTCCAGTAAAGCTAGGTCGGTCAGTCCGTATATCTCCTTTAGAAGGGCTAAMACTCACGGTACGATCATGATCAGTTGCTCATCGCAGTCACTATGCAGCTCCGGCTCCGGATCCAATCTTTGCGCCCACGTCTTCTTCACGATGGCCGCGCCGGATCCAGGTGTCGCCTCGTTCAATGTCCGTATATCATCGAAGCGGATCTGGTCGTACAGGGTTCGCGAGGTTGCAGAACGGGATTCATCGTCGTGGGAATGGTCATGGTCGTGCCCGTGCCCACCGTGCCCTCCATGCTCATGGTGATGGTCATGCGCACCTGAATGGGAATGGCCGTGGTTGTGCGACATGCTTTGATAAAGGTTACAATAATACCTGGCAGATAGCAGGACTTATTGAACACCCATCGGTCTGTAGCCTCACTGTACACCGTAGTGCAACCTCCCTGCTATGATGAAGCTTCGAGACCTTCACCTCCCCGCATTGGTCCGTGCGCTTCCTAGCTCCAAACTGCCCGGGAGCTCGACTCCAAAGCCAGCTCGCGATAAACATCACATATTAGTCTTAAGTGCGTATTCAATCATGAACGTAGCTAGTCTAAAATGCTGTCCTTATGAAAATCTATTATACACCCTTCATATCTCTCTTTATCCTTCAACGTTGCCGGAGCTTCCTAGCAGACTCTAAGTTAAGGATTTGGACTGACTATCGATCATGGATGCACAGCCATTGCAAAGGAGGACCTCACGAGCGCACTTTCCAATGAGAGATTTGGAAACACCGGGCCAGCTTTGAACCAAAGAGCTTCATGATCCATGACATCTGATTGTGTACCAGACTACGAGCCTGTGGTCTCCAACATCAACCAACTATTTCTTATCTCCAACGCCAATACACACCTCGCAAGTTTCCACTGACTAGCATGAACCATGCCTACTTAGTACCTTCCGCAAATATAGCACGCATTCCCTTCAGGAAGGGCCCGAGTTCTCTCTTCTCGTTCAGTTCTTCAACCACTCCGTCCACTCGGTCATTTTCCAGTTTGGGATCCGTCATCAAGACCTCATAGTCTCTCCTCGAACAGTCCAAGACAAACCAGCACTCTTCCTCTCCCTTCAGATCTTCTTTCCCGATGCCCTTTCCAATGCCCGTGAAAACAAATTTGAGTCTATCGGCTTCTCCTACGCCCTCAATCCGCAGTCCCAGAAACTCCTCCCAAAACGCGAGCTCGGGCGCATTGAAGCGCTCCTGCCGATCGAGCTGTTGGGCGTGGACACGCTGGGCTTCCACCCGATTAGCAATCAGCTTATTGGTATCGGCGATCTGAGCGAGCAATCGGTCACGTCGGGCTGCTGCATCTTCGCGCGTGCTTGTGAGTGAAGATATAGCGGTGTGCATCTCCGAGGTTTCAAGAGACTCCTTCTGAAGAGTCTGCTGATGGGCTGCGGCGCGGGATTCAAGGATTTCGATGGATCGTTCCTTCATACGACGGTCCTCTGCGCACCATATCATTAGTTGGAGCTTGAGAGTCGAAGGAGCGGCGCATACCGTGTAGCTCAGCGACATTGATGCGAAATTGGTTGCGCTCTTCAAGCACACGCTTTCTTCCTTTCTCAATGAAATCGTCAAATTTAACTGTGAACCTTGCCATGGTCTCTCTCAAATCCTCGAAGCCGAAATTGATGCTAGGCAACGTGTCCGCCATGGACGGCGCGGACGATGATAGTGGTCGCATCGAGGAAGAGAGCGAGGGCTCGAATGCGGTCGCCATGATGAGAGTGTACTCTGAAGCCGGTGTTAATTCGAGTAGAACCTTAATGATCTCTAATATCGTAACAGTGATCGAGTGCGGCACTTGTTGGATTATGATGATGGTGTTTACGGAGGGTTGCGCGGAGTCTGGGGATGTAAACAAAGCTAAGGTTGAGCCTCAAAAGCTTGGCATTGACTAGCGTCATAATATTAGATCTGTTCTCCGCTGCACCATTGCCCTCACCAAATATTTGATATCCAAACACCAGTCCATCGAACAGGTTTCTTTCTGCTCTTCAGCTTGCTCAAAGGCATTATGATTGGGAGAGTCTTGCATAACATCGCTTGTATCAGAAAAAAACCAAATGGCTGACCGTAGGGTCACTGACCTTTCGTACGGTCATCCTGGTGCAGCCAATTATGATACTACACGCGGAGAGTGGATCTTCACGCGTATCTTTGGAAGGATCAATATTTTGAGGCTTCTCACGCCTCCTGAAATACCGATCCCGCCGTCAAAATCTTCGTCACCTTCGGTGCTCAAGCGCAAACAGCATGAGGTCAAACATCAGGTACGGGAGCTTTCGAAATCTATTCCCGAACTAGAGCCTGGTGCTGCACTACTACCGGAGTTGGCCCATGTTTCTCAAGCTATCACTGGTATTACGTCCAAGCATGATCCTTGCGTGTCCGATCTTCTGGCTTTTGGCAAGGCTCTCGATGCGGACAACAGGAGCTCTAGCAAGCGAGCGGTGCCAATTGTGGCCATGGCAGCCGGCGAAGGTGGTGAAGTCGTCCGTTTACTTCGATTTACAGAGATGAGGCGGGGCTGGAACGATCACAAAGACGTTTTACTTTCCATGGCAGACCTATCAAGCGGAGACGATGTGTTGTATATGGGCAACGGAAGCCCAGTAAAGCAGATATGCTTCGCGGAAAGAGAGGGGCAAGGTATCTCGTTGCTTGCAGTCAGGTATGAGACTGAAACTGTCATCATGCGACCAACATTCCGTCGGGCCCCTGCGCGCTCAGTCACTCGACATGATGGCATGCTAGACCAGAGCCCTCCATCCCGCATAGATCCAAATCCGGTTCTCAACCTGCCAGTTCACTCTACGGGCGGGATCCCTCATGCTGATGTTGCTTTCAATCCATGGTACCCGATGCAGTTTGCCGTAGTCGATCAGCACGGAGCCTGGGCAGTTATGGAACTATCAGACGGGCGAATTACAGCCAGGGAAGCAGACGAACAGAAACGACGTTCTGTATTCGATGACGACAAGACACAGCCCTTGAAAGGTCGAAGGATCCAAGGAGACATGGAGACCAGCCGCAAGGATGATGGATGGGCGAAAATTCTCTGGGCTGCTGATCCAAGTACTCTAATTGTATCCAAACGCCGTCGGTTAGCCATCTACAGTATTGAGTCTGAGCCACAGCTGTTAGCTGCCCCTGAACTTGGCCTGGCAAGGACTTCCGGCTGGATTCTAGATGTTAAACGCAACCCGATCCAAGAGACTCAGGTCTTTGTTACGACATCTCATCAAGTAATTCTGTTGCAGATTGCGAAACCTGACGCCAGTGGTTCCCTTGTGAGCGACGTTAGGATTCTGGTGTCGTGGAGACATTTCAGAAGCGAGGAAGATACGAGTTTGAGATTAAACACTGCACAGCTTGATACCAATGGAGAGGGTAAGGTCACGCTTCATCCACTAGTAGGTGAGCCTGCTGACTAGTCTCCTAGCTCTTGTAACCTGCCTTTATTCTCGGTTCAACAACTTGGTCATGGTTTTCTCGTGGAGATTTAGTGCAGAAACAGAGTTCGAACCACAGGCCTATGGTGATCCATACTCCCTGGAGTTGCCAGAAGTGTTCTCGGCATCTAAACGTGATGGTGCTGCGCAACAATCGCGATCTTCTTTACCGTCTATATCGTCCTTGGTTCTATGTCCCGTGCCTTATGTTCAAAACTTCAGGGTATCGGCAGAAGGTCCTGGAAGGGAGTACATGGATGGTGATGTTCGTTTCTTTCAGGTGTTCATATTGAGCAATGATCTGGGTGTTCGTACAAGTCTCTACACGAGCGGATTTCCGGACGGTTCTCAAGGGTCTAGGCACGAGATTCAGGTGCCAACTAACCTAAAGAAAGGGATCGATCATATAGTTACAAGGAGCGCTACGAGGGCTACTTACGACGAGTTTGACGATTTTATTGTCAGCGACGATGAGGACGAGACGCTAGGCGAGCTTCGAAACGAACCGAGGCAAAACTCCAACGAGGATACGGAGGAAGAACCGCAACATGAAGATGGTCGGTTGGATGAGAAGCACAGCACACATGCAGAATGGATGTACGAGCTTGCTTTTAAGCAAGATCAGCCAGAGACGAACGACAATACACGGCCCAGAGGCTTGGACGCGAGTATGGAAATCTTGGAGCAAGCACTGCAAGAGAAGTTTGAAACAGGGCGTCAACCACTAGAGACGCTGTAAGATCATATACCAAAGACTAGATACATCTTGACGCTAACATCTCCAGCTTGGAATTGGTTCCAACAGATTTCACTGTGGATAATCTCGACGAGGCAACCTCGGCTCTTCATGATCTCATTGAATCGGTAAACAGCAGGCATCTGGAGGATGAAGCGGAACCATCAGAGTTTGTACTGCGCTTAAAATTGCTGGCATTGCCCAAGGTACTGGGCTTTCCCCCAATGGACATTCCTCCGGAGGCTTCCGAAGGAACTGGGGAAGGGGCAGCTACAAGCTTGACATTGTCAGGAATTTATGACTGGCTTTTGCACCTCTACATGACCGGGCTTCCGGAACGAACACCTGAAATAGCCCGATCAGCGAGAGAAGCTACCATTCGAGCTGTTGCGCTGAGACTCTACCTCTCCAGTATCGGCGCACAGCTAGTCCCCTGGTCTCCTGTACCGACTGCACCACCTGCACTGACAGCCATGGAGTTTGATCTTCCTGTCCGCTCTCAGAACATCCCGGGTCCCACCAGCAGTCAACCTCTGCCACGCATCTACCCCGCCTCTTCTCCCACTCGCTCGCCGGAGCCCTTTTCCTCACAGCCCCGCGCCGCCCTCCCGACCCCGGGTCCGACAACACCCACACAGACGAACCGCTCGTCCCCATTCTCCTTCCGCTCCTCCTCCCTATCTACCGCCTCGGGCATCGGCCATGGCAACCCACACGCAGCCCGTCTCCTCGCCTACACTCACCTGAACCGCGACGCCCAGGCAGCGATCTCAGCATCCACGACCCGCATTCTCTCGCACTGGACGCCTGGCGCCGACCCGCGGACTTACGATTGGGCGCGCGCGGAGGCGACGGCGCGGCGGAGACAAGAGGAAGAGGAGGGAGAGCAGGAAGCCGCGCGCCTGGGCCGCAAAAGCAGGAGCCGCAGCCGGAGTAGCAGCAAAGCGGCAGGCAAGAGACGTGCTAGCCAGCGGTGGCCCACCGAGTCGCAACCCGATCCAGCCGCTGGCTGGGCCAGCTCTCAAGCCCAGCCTTTGTCGCAAGTACAAGCGCCTTCACATGGCGGGCAGATCATGTCCAGCCAAGGCCCCGCCGTGTTCGGCTTCGGCGGGCCATCATCATCCCAAACGACCGCAGCCGCAGCACATCCAGCAGCCGGACCCGGTGAGCCCAGCAGCAGCCAGGACGTCGGCGGAGGCGGTGACTTTGTGGTCGCAAGTCAAGTCGAGCGCGGGGCCTTCGGCGGACGGCCCGAGACGCTGCTCGCGCAGCGCCAGCAGGCGAAGAAGAGGAAGCGCAAGGGTGTGGCTGGGTTTCGCTGATGCTGAGCTGTTAGTAACTTTGTATGTAGGAGTGTATCATCCTTATGTACAGCGTAAATATATAGTCCGCTGCAGCGTAAATAATCGACCTGTACGGGTACTTCGGGGCTCGTGTTGTTCTGCCGGCTACCGTACCGCTCGACGGGCAGAGCGGGTGTGGTGTACACCGTGTACTGTACGGTGGGCGAAAAGTACCAAGTGCCGTAGGAAGCATTCCGCGCGGGTATTTTGGGCAGAATTCGAATCAGGCGCCGGAGAGCCGTTTTCTGCCGCGATACATTACTAGCACTTCATCTTCACAGAAGTCAAATATAGAATCATCAAATAATTTTACATTTCCGCTCTGTAATCCAGTACATGCGACTGCGATAAATCCCCCTTCGCGTACTTTCTAATACTGATTGACGCATGCGAGCTTATGACCGACTGACTGCGGGACGTCTATCTAAATCAATCCGCTGGCCAATATCATAGAACCTCGTAGCACATTGCCCAACCCAACCGACCGCAGAACCACCGTTTCGCTCCATGCTCTGTTTCCATAT
Source organism: Symbiotaphrina buchneri (assembly GCA_001599915.1). Lineage (NCBI taxonomy): Eukaryota > Fungi > Ascomycota > Symbiotaphrinales > Symbiotaphrinaceae > Symbiotaphrina > Symbiotaphrina buchneri. The sequence goes on along the minus strand of BCIG01000055.1, from coordinate 2,721 downwards.
TACCTATTCTTTTTCACATCTTGCAGATCAAATCGAGATCAACCTCCTGTCCAGCTTCGACTCCTTCCCCCAAATCTCAAGCCTTATATAATTTCAATTCCGGCATTACACGTCGATAGTATCCCTGAACCTCAAGACCCCTCCTTCGCTCTTGAGGAACCCGTCAATACCCTCATTAACACCGTCGAACGCTGGCGCCGCGGCTCTCCTGGCGGATGACGCGGCAGAAGCGGTGGGAGACATCGCGGAGGTGTCGGTGACGAGGATCAGGCCGGCGACTTTGATCGAGGAGATGAGAGCGGGGACCATCGTCTGTAGGAACGGTTAGGCATGTGCGATTGGAAGTGGACGTGGAGGGGAGTGGAAGCGTACCAGTAGACTCTCGCAGAGCATCAAGCCCATGAAGTTGTTGCTCTGCGCTATCCGTACCGCCTCTTTGACGGACATGGTATTGCGGCCACTGCTTTCGATGGTCGTTGTAGCGTCGGATGGGCGACCGAGGTCGTTGCAGAGGAACACGGGATCTATTCATAGGATGTTAGGCTATGCTAGAACGAAGAAGAAGGGATGATTTCTTACAGTTCGGCTGCTTCCAATTCAGCGCAGTGCATACGTCGGCGTTATACGAGCTGAGAACTATAGACCGAACGATATCCGGCGATGCTTCCCGACAGGCTCGAGCATGGTCAAAGACGACATTGATAATGGCGTCCACGAATTCATTGAGATTTGGCGTCGGTCCCAACTTCAGAGTCTTCTCTTCTTCACTCGTCGGAAATAGGACTTGTAGCTCGACGTGGATATCTGGAGGCAAGTAGGCAAGAGCGTCGCGGAGAGATAAGAAGGAGGTAGCAAGGAGCGAGTGGATCTGTTCAATGTCGTCCATGCGCATATCCTTGAGCCTTGATAGGGCATCGTCGCCCTTGTTCCGTATTGAGCCAACGGACTTGAATTGTTCATAGGTGAGACGCCCAACAGGATACTCGATGCCTGCATGTGAGATGGTCCATTGCGGGTAGAGAACCGGTACCATATCCGAGGTGATTTGGACAAATAGCCGTGCGTATTCTCCTGATAAACTGGATCCTGTGATGAGAGCGTTTGGCTGAGAGTCGAATTGACTCGTAGCTTTCCAATATGTTGCGAAATGGGTGATTTCCAAGGGAATACCGCGAAATGGTTCGATCACCTGGAAAGAAAACTTTATCTCTCCAATAGCTCGAAGGCGAGGATCGAATAATGGTAGTACACAATGGCCCTTTGAATGTGTTAGGCCCCTGAAAGTATTCGAGACAGCCACAGTCTTCGCAATAACCCTAGATCCAAAAGTAGGATAGATATCAAAATCGATCGCAAAAGTGTCAAGATTATCGATTTGGAAAGAAATAAGTCTGTTGTCCTGTTCAATCGGAATGGCTAGATTTCGTGGGATTAGATCAGATGATTTCGAAGAAATGGTAAGACGTGCTGCTGGATATTTGCTGTCATGGTAAAAGACAATGGCACCATCAGGACTCCAAACTTCGAAACTGATCTGTACGAATGTCTTAGAGTCGAGGAAGTTGTGTCCGTAGCGGCGGAGAGGTATAATTGGTGGTGGAAGAGATAGATCGGGTATACCATCGGCGTCCATGGTCAAGGCATTTGGGCCTCCAGTACTAGGGACAGTGCTGACTGTCTCTGTATTTCTGGCTCCTGGTTGTGCACCCCTGGAACTGAGCAGTTGCATGCATTCCAAATGACCTTCCCAAGCGGCATAGTACATTGCCGAGAGATCCTTTTCATCTAGGACATCAACACTGACGCCGCTCTCTAGCAGGATCTGGAGGCATTCCACATGGCCTTCACTGGCAGCATGGAAAAGCGGTGTCCACTGATACATCTTGTCGGGTTGGTCCAGATCGACTCCGTACTCCTTCAATAAGAGGAGTAGTTTTGGAGTCTGTCCCGAGCGAGCGACAAGATGTTGCGGGTATAAGCCTTCTGCATCAGGTAGGATCTGTGCGCCCTTTTGCAGTAATAGTTCTGCTATCGGCATCGAGCCATATTGGCAGGCAAGGTTCAGCGGGATATGATCGGCTTCTCCAGCTGGATCTATTCTTGCATGCCTGCTGATGAGTTGCTGCACGCATTCCAGCTGATGTTGGCTGATAGCATGGATCAGAGGTGTAAAGTTGTCATGATCAGCAATGTTGATGGTTCGCGGTCCGGCATTTAGTAGAGCTTCCACCATATCGACCCTGCCATGCATACAAGCGTAATGCAAAGGTATCCTTCCATAAATGTCTTTTCGCGAAGGGTCAACCCCTTTCGAGAGGCCTATGTCGAGAACAGATTTCCGTCCCGATATAGTAGCTTCGTGTAGACAGTTCCGTTCGTTAATCTCGTCCTCTTTATTCAGATCCACCAAGCCTGTCTCCAATAGGATATTCAGGCAGTCATCTGGAGCCTCATGGATGGCGGAGAGAAAGGTACGGGTGAAGCGATCACCGGCTTCTGGTGAGCTGCTGAGACGAGAGATCCAGTCCGCTAGGGATGCCACGTTTCCGGCGTTGATTGCTTGCAGGAATTGATAGTCGGTATCGCTCTCGTCGGTGCCTAGCGGCTGCCCAGTCACGACATACTCAGTGTCTCGCGTGTCAAATCGGATCTTCTCCCCTTCGGCCCACGCAGATAGTTCCAATAAACTTGAAGTAGCTTGATCTGAGAGCTCGCTGATCA
>BCIG01000054.1:0-16870 GCA_001599915.1 Symbiotaphrina buchneri | reverse complement strand
CTATCGGCGGCGCCCGACTCGACGGATTCAGATCCCCACTTATGGCATTGACCGCCGACTAGGTCTCTGCCTCCCTCTCCTGCCGTACTACCACGATCTCTGCGTCATCAGCAATTCCCTTCTCGCCACAGACGACGTGGGCATCCTAGCTCGGCTTCACAAGCAGCTCGACGCCATCCATGCCGTCGTGGAGTCCTGGCAGCCCTCTCACGCAGAGCAGCTTATCGAGCAATTCGATGCCGCAGAAGTCGTCAACCTCCTTGTGCAAGCTAAAGCGTATCGCCTAGGAGCGCTGCTCGTAGGCCACAGGCTGCGCTTCCCGTTTGGGCATGAGGATGGCCAGGCAGAGATATGGTCCAAGGAGGTCATGATGGAATTGGAGATGGCGAAACGCGTCACGAAGAGACCGCTGCGGTTTGTGACGCTGCCGTTCATTGTGGCGGCTGTTGAGGTTCAGGATGAGAGTCTACGTTCCAAGACGCTACGGTGTGTGGATGATTATGTTGATCATTACGCGCCGTTTTTGCGAAGTGCGACGAAGACGTTCTTGTCACGGGTCTGGCGGGAGCGAGATCTGAGGCTTACGAGTCGCTGGTTTGATTCGATTCATAAACCATGTCCTGTCATTGATTCCATTGATGCAACTTGCTTCAGCAGCTCATGCGTCTGAAGCAATTATGCATAAGAAAGAGATCTGAGAGTGTATCACTACACTACATTCTTGTTTATAATTCCGTCCAGAACAGCTGCCACCTTTATCAAGGCCTCATCCTTGTGTCTATATCCAACAATCTGGACACAAATCGGTGCATCCTTATACTGTTCCGGGCCGGTATCTATGCAAAGCACACGTCAGCCAGAGTCTTCAAAACATCGGAACTGGTGCCTACAAAGACTGTACAACTGCTCATCATCCTTGCCGAATTTGGCATTACCCAAATCGTCGGCCTCGTCAATATCTCGCACCTTATCCACTGGGATAACAACTGCCGGATAATCCAGATAGTTCCACAGGCCGGTATACGTTGCTTTCGTCCAGCAATCCAAGGGAAGGGCCGTATGCGCCGCTGGAGGCATCAGGATAGCATCCAGATCATTGTCGAGGAAGAGTTTGAGATATGTTCTAGCGGCCTCGGCGCGGCGGGCATTCAAGTCGAAGAGGCCCTGCAATGTCGTTCCTGGCACTGATAGGAGGCCGGTGGCTGTAAGGGATGGGATGACGGGCTCGCCCGTCCGGGCGAAGAGCTCGTAATAGTGCTTTTTGTGTTAGTCGGAAGAAGGAGGGCAGGGTTCTGGGTCGCTCACGTCGCTTCCTGATAGAGATACGTATCTGACGAGATCTTCACTGATGGATTTGACATCAGGCAGGTCGATGGGGATGATTTCAATGCTCTCATTGGCACGCAGCAGATCGACCGGCTGCTTCAAGCCACGTCGTACCGGCGGTGTCGGAGTATACACGCCATCATCGAGCGCAACACCAATCCGCAACTTGCGCCTAAGTCTTAAATCCATCCACGGAATCGAGACCGCAGTACTATCATACCTCCAAGTCTCCGCCTCCAGGACCGCCTTCAAGAACATCTCGCAATCCCTCAAGCTCGTCGCCAACGGGCCCGCCGTGGATCTCACGCCCTGCATGCCCTTCGGATTCAAATCCCTCACACCCCCATGGGGCACCAGTCCCACACTCGGCCTCAACCCATAAACGCCACAACAAAGCGCCGGCACCCTTATACTCCCCGCGACATCCGTGCCCACACCCAGCACGCTCCCCCTCAGCGCAATCAACGCCCCCTCACCGCCCGTACTGCCCCCCGCCGTCAGGGATTTATTCCACGGGTTCAGCGTGCGCCCGAAGACGTGGTTGTCGCTGTCGCCGGTCATGATGCTCTGCGGGAGATTGGTTTTGCAGTACAGCACTGCGCCGAGGTCGAGCAGGAGCGCTGCGAGCGCGCTGTGTGAGGACGCGGGCTGCGAGGTGTAGCATGCGAGCCCGGTGGAGGTGTCGTGCCCGGAAATGGAGAAGCTGTCTTTGAGCGAGATGGGGAGGCCGAAGAGCGGCGGGAGGGGCTGGGTGGATTCGGGGGATTTTCTGGTGGAGAGGTAGAGTTCGTCGAGGGATTTGGCCCGCAAGATGGCGGTGTCGAAGAAGATCTCGGTGAGGCAATTCGTCTTCGCCACCCTTACAATCAGCAATCAACCATCTCTTTCCTCTCTCTCCAAAGACACTGCAGCTTGCACCGCAAACCCCAAACCACAAGCCGCAATCGCAAAAGTTAAAACTCACCAACTGATGCGCCACCGCAGCCCTCTTACAAAACGCCGTCGTCACTTGCTCAACCGACCACACTCCAGCCTTCATCTTGTCCAGCAGCGCGGTGGCATCGTGGTCGGACGTGATGCGGAGTTCGAGCTCGTCGAGCAAGCCGCATGTGAGCGGCGTGGACATGACGTTGGTAGCGGCGTGGTATTTGTCTGTGGGGATTCGCCAGTCGGAGGGGATGCGGTTTAATTGTTCGGATCTTTTGGAGGAGGCGATGGAGAGGTAGGAGGTGGTGTTGGGTTGCATGTTGGGCAGGTATGACTTGGAATAAGGGAAAATGAGACAATAAATGATGGGTCTGYTGCCTTGTCAATGGGAATGCCAACTGGATGCTTTTTTAAACTCGGGCGATATCCAAGCTATTTATGGGCAGAATCRAATAATCAAGGCAGCGACAAGGACAACGCAATAATGCGTTACTGGCTCCATATAAAAATGTTGGGAACCCCAGGCTCCAGTCCACCTCCGGTTCCGGTCCACGCCGAAGCCAAGAACCATGCAGTGCGTAATGTCAAGTGTAGATTGATTCCTAGCGTGGACTATTATTCGTTGTTTGGTGCTCAGCAGAGAAATCAATATCGTGCATCTGCCTCCTGGATTTGTAGATCGTAGAGTCAGACCCGTCTTAAAGGGGTTAGTTCCCAGCATGAATCTCCTACAAACCTTCCGGTCAACCTTCCGGTCAACCCTCCGGTCTACCTCAAGACCCTGTTCTGCCCAACAAAAATATGACTCTATGAGATAGCATTGGGGGCTTTCATTTTCCTGGAAATTGGCCTTGCATCAGACTGATTGCCGAGCTCGCAATGGGCGGCAGGGGCTCGAACAAGAGAAGGAGCACCTCCGGCGTTCGGGGCAACTACGACAAAGCTCCACTACCGCGGACTATACGTACAAAACTCCACCTCCCAACGTGACATAAGCTCTAAATCGCAAACCAGATCCAAGTGCCGGAGCAGGGCGGCTTGCCGCTGATTGGGTGGTGGCGGAGCAACCATGAATGGCATACGCTGGAACTCGAGCGGAACGGTGTATGATGGGCACGCCGAACAATCGTAGGAACCTGTATGTCGCGGATAAAACCAGTAAACGTCAAGTACCGTGCAAGAGTAACTTAACAATGACAGAACAAGGCCAGAATRAGTCAATATATATAAATCAGCAGCATAAATAATCGATGACGCCCCTATGATATAGAATGCCGCATAGATGTTACACATATATCAGAGACCACGGTTCCTAGAATATCTGCGACACAACACATGAATAGGTCAGCTTACGACAGAACTGCGTCTTGTACAGCTTGAAACTCACGAAGGACACGAGTTCCGCTCCCGCTTTCACATGCTGGGACTCCTATATATAAGAGATTTCAAGATCTACTACAACCCCAAAGCACGCATCTCTTGAAAACCAATTCCCTAACATAAATCCTCGTGTCAAGCAATATAGATTCGTCAAACGATATGGACTCATCAAGCAATAACAACCTGGCAAGCAATATCGACGCAAACCGCGGCGCCTCCTCCGACCAGCCCGTCCCCGAGCCACCAAACTGGAGAAAGGGATACCACGAAGCTCTCGCGGTGTCTCTCGCACGGCAAGCCAAGACGCGGATGGAGATTGTATCCGACATGCACGCCTTGCCCGAGCCCGACCGGGTTATCCCAAGTCCGGAGTTCATTCATTACCTGCTGGTGGCGCATGATATAGGCTTCGTGAGCGCACTTGATGAGGAGACGTTCTATAATAGAGAATGGCGCGCCCAGACAAGGAAGGCCTTGCTGATGGCTGTTGGAGCGAGTATTTTGGTAGTTTATTTTGTGCTTTGATGGCTTGAGCATAGGCATTCTAGTGCGGCTTCTGGTCTAATGAAGCCGATGAGGCAATCTTGAGGTCATGTTCATAGACTGCTCTGGGAAATTATATTAACCCAACAAGCCAATCGCATGGGTCACACGCCTCCCAATAGTATGATTGCTAGGTATTCAATGCCATGAACATAGACGGGGCTGACGTGGCCCCATGGCGGCAGAAAAGAGGAGATATAGCCATTCCCATGTCCCTGAGCTCTAGGCCTGCTAMTRATCCTGGACATACCATGCTTCCAGGCCGTGACCGAGATTCTCATGGTGTTTACCCACTATCTCTGGCTTTCACAAGCCCACAGCTCAATAATGATGTCCCTATTTCACTCCCCTTGACACTATTTCACGCATGTCCACCCTTGTATATATACAAACAACGAGGCTACTATCTTTGGTCATTTAGTACCATCCTTGGAGTCGTTATCCCATTCATCGACGACTCCTTCAGTCTAGCCCTTAGCAGCGAACGATGTCATCCCCAACGATACATCTCGGCGCTGACTCACCGCAAGACAATCACAACGATATCTATTGTAGCGTCAACGTGCTATTCATGAATATAAATCCAACCTGAATCGATAGCTGTAAATGAAAACTCGACGAACACCGGCCCTCCCCTTCACATAACCACCATACAACGCCACTATCTCTCCCAACTCGACTCCCTCTAGATCAAAGCAACCACTATCAATYGAAAGAAGCAGCTACGAGACTCTCCCACGATGTCCACCGCAGAAACCACCACCACCGACCCCTCCGCCGCCTCAAACTCCGGCCCGCCAGACCCCTCCTCGACATCTCCCCCTCAGGCCCCACAGCAGCAGCAGCCGCAGAGACCGGCCCGTCAAGTCGTCTACCCCAACAATTCCGTGCAGCAGCCAGMCGGTTGGAACGAATGGCACAGCCGGGAGGTGGCGATGCAGTATAGCTATGGAAGGAGCAATCGACAGATCAGATACTACTTGAAGGAGAACTACGAGCAGAAGGCCTCGAAGGGGTGGATTCACTACCTGATCGCGAGATATGAGCTTGGGTTGGCCGCTATGTATTGGCAGCACTAGGAAAGGCCGTGGGCAGGCCGGATGAGGGGCGGGGAATGCAATGGACTGGTTTTCGGGGCTATCTTCAGATAGGCGAAGCGTGATAGTCAGGTCACGGTCGTAGATATCACTGGCAGTCGTCGACCAGGGGCTGAGGATCAACTAAAATGCGGTTATCTACAGATGCGCGAAGCGTGATAATCATATCGAGTAGATTCGGAAAGATGTATCTGATCTATGGGAGATCAGGGGCAAGGGCATCTGCCCGGCAGGAAATCACGGTGATACGGTGTCAATGAATTCAAAAATAYTAACGGTGGGTGGGTGTGTATTGCCGACAACACATTTGGGACATATTGAACGTTCAGTATGATGATTATATTTCATATTAAGGACTTAATATATTAGAGTCTCCTGAGTCTTGAGCTCAATCTTAGCTGCGCCCGAAGGCTACTAGACTCCAGCACCACGTTGAGGTGTTGAGCTCCCACTGGATGAGTCTCCAGGACCAACAAAACCAAGACTGCAATAGCTGAATTTCACGGTATGCATTTGACCGATCTACAGGGTACATAGTCATCGAACATGGTTCATATTGAGCGCAGARAATGGGGAAAGAGAGACATGACCTCTGATGAGAACAGGTAACCAAAATAATGATAAAAGAAGAGTAAATAAAACAGTGTCAATGGAAAAACATACCTGTCTGTGTCCTCTCCTTTGTATCAATCATTTTCAGTTACAGGTGCTTATCAGAGGTTTTGCCCGTCTTTCCCCACTTTCTGCGTCCAATTTAAACCAGTTTTGATAATCTTGCACCCTGTAAATCGGTCGAATGCATCTCGTGAAACCCAGAGAATGCTGTCTTGGCCTTGATGTTCTAGAGACCCTGTAGAATTCGTACTTTCGTCCTTATGGACCATTAAAATGGGCTAAGGATCCTGCGGGCTCGTCATCCGTGCCTATCACGCAGGCTTCCTCATTTATTTTTGCCGAACAACCGCCCCAAGGGCTTCTCATTCTTCTTCTCGCCCTTCTTCGTATCCTTGTCTTTAACTTCAACATCTCTTGCTTCCGTCCAGGTATTGCCTCTGCGATCCTTGACATGAAACCATCTGCGCTCGCTCTTTCTCCTCTCAAGCGGCTTACTCTCCAAAAATGGCATCTTCTCGAACTCCTTTGGAGGAGAACGCTTGCCAGCCGGGCTTCTGCCACCGTTCTCAGCTAGGGTATAGCCGATTGGTGCAGAGTCAGCGGTGTCAGGGCGAGAGTATTGTCTAGCGTTTGGGCCGTGATCAGTCTGCGGTTGATAATCAGCAGGGACGGGAACACGGCGAATATACCTGCCAGAGCCGAAATCATAGAACGCTAAAAGATCTTCTTGGAAGCGGGAACCTACATGCGAGCCATCGAATCCCGCAAACATGTTGGTCTCCTCCTCTTCTTCTTCCTCTTGCTCTTCACTTCGAGCTTGGAACGCAGGGTGCGCCGCCTGCGCTTCCCTACGGCCCCATTCCGTGTTCAACATAGCAGCAGGCGGTCTACTCCTGCGATTGCGAGCCTGTGCTATGTTTGCCTTGTCTCTCTGTGACGCAGTAGCGCTCGTAGAAGACCTAGACGGCTTGGGTGCTGAGGTCCTAGGTGCATCGCGGGTTCTGTTCGCCCTGCTTGAACCAGAGTCAGCGCCAGAGGTTGCCGGACGGCTGCTTTCGGGGGTATACCGCACAAAATTGCCGTGGTAGGAAGGCATACCACCAAAGCCCTCATCATATGTGGCCGAAAGCCCCGTGTAACTATTCTCGTTCCTATGGGTGGGAGGCTCACGTTCCTGCCGTGGAGCTTTGTAAGTAGGACGAGACATTGTTAGAAGTCGTCGAGCGCAAGGAAGCTGAACAAGAAACCGGGATTTCGAATTTAGACTGCGAAAGCGAATCTAGAAAACGAATTCAAGATCTGATTTCTTTTGCGAAATAAGAACGTAACGAAGAAAAAAGGAACGATCGGTTTTGCGAGACATTTATGGCCTCGACAGGCCACATCCACGGTTTGTGCTGGAACAATGCCGTTGTTGTTCGAATCTTCTGTACCCATCCAGCAAAGACCTTGTCCAGTATCATATGAAAGACCTGAAAGACATATATCAGGGTTTTATTCAAAGAACAAAGGAAGAAAGGATATGTGACAAACAAAGCCATTGTCAGTTGCTTGTAGACAGGTAATTTGCCAGAGAGCAAGATCGTCGAGGACAATCCAGCATTTGTGTTGCCATCATGCCCGCTCGTTGCGTGCGATCTGCGTAAATGGACATTTCGACGTACGAGTCGAGTGCTCTAGCGAAATGAAGGCAGTAAAAGCCTTCACTGGACGTCGTCTGCTCTACTTGCTGTGTCCTGTGCTTAGCCCTATTGCTTGCAATTTGGTTTCAATTGCAATGATAAATGTAAAAGTTACCCAATACGGCTTTTAGGTTTTCAGGCCCCCAGCAAAACGTGGCTTGGTGGTCAGCCTTGCAATGGCCTATCGCGGGATAGCGCTGACGATGCTGCTGACAGGGTCGCAAAGCTGCAGAGTAATAATCAATCAATCAAGGCGATTCTGCAACATCATCAAGCCTGCTCCCTTCTGAGAAAGAAACTCTGCTTTATTATTGCAGTTCATCTTCTCTTCCATCGTAACCAATATCCCCGCCACCAGCACGCATCAGGGCGAGGTAATTTGCGCAAGCGTTACTACTGCAAAGATGACGACGGATGCCTCAGACAAGTATGATATCGAAAAGGCGCCTCTTACGTTGGGCGAGAAGCTCGCGATGTACGGCACGCTTGGTGGAGCCAGTAAGACTCGAATTCCTTTCAACAACCGCTTGAGGTTGGTCAGAATGCTAAATTACTCATGCATCATGCAGTGATCAATCTCCCTCGCTACATGATCACAGCGCTGTTCCCAGGCCATGGTCCGCCTTCGTACAAGGAGCGAACGGCGGCACCACCGAGGAAAACTACGCAAAGTTCATCAAGAGCAAGGATCTGCCTAACATCACAACCGTGGCGCCTGACGGGACAAAGATCTACTAGGTCGGGCCTAGCGATGCGAAGAAAGTGGTTGTATACGCGTTCGGTACGGGCTCCTCGCCTCYAATATCACGGCTGAAGGGTAAGAAGCATCGACACTGACAATCGACAGGGGGAGCATATACGCTCCCGGGGCCGCCAGAACAGTTCAACGCGCTCTACGGATGGCAACAGCATCTCAAGCAGAAAGGCAATGAGGTCTCGTTCGCTACGGTTGAGCAAGGTGAGTCTCATATTCGCAAAGCATGATCGATCATACATCGACATGATTAACACGGTTAGACCTCTCGCCGAAGCATCGTTTCCCCCGCCAATTAATCCAGGCCGTCGACGCGCTCAAATTCCTGCTGCAGACGCGAGAGCCCTCCAACGTAACCTGCCACCCTTTCCGGTCTCTATATCTCCCTATCTAACCATATGCCACCTTCAGATCGTCCTCGCAGGCTACTCCTCCGGCGCCAACCTGCAACTATCACTAATCTCACACGTCCTGCACCCCCTCCCATCCGTGCCCACGCTCTCCCTGGCCCCCAACCAACGCTTCGCCGGGCTGCTCATCGTCTCCGGCACGCTCAGCCAAGACGAGACACTCGAGTCCTGGACCGCCAACCGCGCGACCGACGAGATCACGACGCTGACGCCGTGGGACTTCTATCGCGTGTGGATGGGCGCGCACGGCGTGGACGAGTACACGGAGGCGGCTAGGGCGAAGCCGGACTGGTGGCGCGGTGCGCCTGTGCAGAAGACGTTGTGTGTTGTTGGTGGGCATGAGATCCTCAGGGATGCGAATAGGGTCTGGGTGGAGAAGTTTAAGGTTGGTGGTGGTGCTTCTTTTGCTTTTTGTTAGGGGTGTTTTAGGGGACGGCAAAGGCTAACTGCAGATGCAGGTTGAGAATCCGCGGACGGAAATTACTGTTGTACCGCAGGAGTGGCATTCGTGCTTGGTGAAGGAGGGAGCGGGGATGAATACTGCCGTTAAAACATGGCTGGAGGGGTTTTAAAGGGTTTAATATACTACGTTATCTCTTAATCGGTACTCTGATTTCTTGGTGGTTGATTCTTGGTGGTTGTCACATTTGTGTATCTTAATTATTATTTCTTGGATCTGGCTATCTTTATCAGCCAAGGTGTACTCTTCCTCTTTGTAATATCACCAGAAACCTTGGTGCTTGAGGCTTAGGTCCTCTGTCCAAAGCTTGAAAGGCTGTCAGAGTGAGTTTCATAGCCCTAGAAGGAGTCAAAGGCTGTCATGAACAAATCTGCTATCAAGCACTGCTAAGATGAAGCACCACCACTCGCCTACAGCCATAAAGCAAAAAATCGACAGGCGGAATCCTCAAACCCAAAAACAAAAAGTTCGGATCCTATGAAATCCGAACATTTTTCCGGGATTCGAACTCTCACCCCTAAGGGTCGATGGTCTACATGTGACTTCGTATATGAACTTCTCAGATACACTCTAAGACGAAATTAATCATCTGCAGTTACTCTTCGCCATATGCCCAATGCCCCGTTGTAACGAAAAGAGGCATTAGTGTAATATATATAGGTTACTAGTCACCCTTCCGTTCCTAGACCTCTTTCCCTTCCACCTGACCAGCCATCCTCCTGGTAGCGCAACTGACACTCTTCACTCCTCCCACACGGCTTTACCGCCCACCTCGACACCGAAACAATCARAGCACGCGCGCCCTCCCCCATCTCGATGAACCGCACGCGCACATCCACACAATACACCTCCACCAAGACAATTTCATACATCTACTTCATGCTAAAACAGCAAATAATCCCGCTCGGCACGTCGGTCCCGGCATGTCGGCCGTGCACCGGCGGGTGTTAACGGTATGTTTTTGGATGCTTCGTTTATAGTAATGCGGGCCCCCCTTTTGGCCCCTTTTTAGAGGCTTGTGGTAGTGCGTGTGTGTGTCTGAGTGTAGAATGAAGCAGTGACTAATGCGGATATGGTGTGTGTGTGTGTGTGTGTGTGTGTGTGTGTGTGTGTGTGTGTGTGTAAGAGATTATCCTACGGTTCCATATGGCAGTTGCACGTCGTGACGTGGCTCTTGACACGTGTCGTGACGTTTGAGTCTGCATCACACTCGATATAGCTTTTGATGTCGTGTTTACGTTGTTGATCAGTATTATAAAAGGTACTCCCCCTAAGCTCTGGATATGCCTTCTTCATAAAGCATCATACACACAGACAAACACATACAAATCTTGCTCGGACAACAAGCATATCTTATAACCACCACCAACAAGAGACCCGCCAGGCTCCTTACTCACCAATCTTCAGCTATACCTTAGGGTCCCTGCGTACTCACCATGTGTGATAAATGGCTCTCAACGTATCTGCTATGCGGTCATAATCACATCTGTACCCGTTGGGACAAGTGTAAAAATGTCACCCAAATGAATCTTGAATGTTTTGAGGGAAGACGATTTTATGAAACAAATTATGGGTTCTGCAATGATTGCAAAAGACTCCGTGCSCTCAGTTTGGCACTGCCCCCGAAGGATATGGAACAGCAGTCGCAGGAATCCGCACCTGAAAACCCTAAGTGATTGCTGCAATTGGAAATAACGGTGCACCAAATGTTACGGGTTAGATTGCCCGCGCACTCGAGCGCTAGCATTCTGTTCTGGACTTGGGGGGAGCTCGGTTACGAAGCTTGGATACCTGATTTAAATGCACCAAGTGGACGAGGGGGTGGAAGGAAATAATTATGTACCCAAAGAGGAAGATCTCCGCTCTCTTATCCCGTATCTAGCTAGATTCCAATGACAGAAACGCTTCTCCGCCGCAACAGAACCTCCTTGAGTTGACAAAGCTAGTAGATAAACGGTCCACTGTAATGCTCCCGTGATATCCTTCTCCCCACGACCGAGGTTGATCATATGAAGGCTTCGACAGTTGCTTCTCGCTGTAATGCCGGCTAGCTGGATAGTGCAGACAATCATGGCAGTCGCCTTTCAAACCTGTGGAAATACCAGGCTCTTGCACTTCTTGATTGTCCCTCTCATCCTCGGCGGTCGGCGGTGCCCACAGAGACCCTCCAGTTCCCGCGTCAACGGCCACATTGGTCCGCGGTGGGACCTCAATGGTTTGGTGTGCGTCATTTTCATTGCCTTGTCATATCTACCGTCCTCGTCTTATCCACGGGCTCTAGCGGGAAGGCAGAAAGGGACAAGAAGCGTCTGACCAATCGCACARCGAGAGGGAACCGTTGGACGAAGATCCTTGAAAAGCCGGAAATCTGGAAGACAAATGAAGTGATCAGTTATGGACCATGACCGAGCCTCTACGTCCGCCCAGTGGTCGTGCCGGCAGCCATTTTCACCGCCGCCAACTTGCTCCTGCCATTGAGCCTGTCCACCACAGATCGCACGTGCTTCAACTGCCTGCATAGCAGGTTCTGGACCTCGAGATATTCCTCACAAAGCCGAGCTTCGTCTTGTAAACCGATTGGGCTGCCTTAGCGCATGATCATTCCTCACAAGGTCCAAATAGGTAGTCAGGCTCGGTGACACGTGGGCCTACCGCCCACGCGCATCGATTCCTCTCTAGCCTCTCATTTGGTCCAATGCCTGGAGAAATTTCTCTGTAGCATCTAGCTCCCTTTTGACGATGAAGTTTCCTTCTCGTATTGTTACTATCGTCTCCCTTATCCGAAGGATCAAGCCCTCTACCCGGTAGTAGAGGGCGTTCGTCTTGTCGAGGGCTTTATCAAGCTCCTTTTGTAACATTTCTGTCTCCTGGCGGATCTTCTTGATGTTCTCTTTGACTTCTGTCGCTTTCGCCCCGTCCTTAGCCTGTTCTAGTAAGGTATTGGCTCGTTCAAGTTCTTCTGCTAGGCGGATTGCAACCATCGGATTTTCCATGGTTCTAATGAGCTGCGTATCGAATGCCTGTTGCAGGTCGCCGCTACCAACAGCAAACCCACCACGATTCCTCTCGTCCTACCCGCTATCTGCGGTTCCACTGTTATTGTTACAGACACTGCACAACCATCTTCTCAACACCTGCTCATTCCCTATCGTCGTTCCGAAGAACCAGGACTCGACGAACGTACACACGCTTGCGTCCAACTCCTGATCCTCTTTCTCCATCTTGCTCCAGCGCAACTCTTACTTGGTCTTCGCCTTAAGGTGTTCACTCTCATGCCCATATTTCAACTTGCATTCCTCCTGATCATGCACTGCTTCGAGGTCCTAGGACCGGCAGGGAAAACGACTGCAACACGGGTACGGGAGAGCCTTATGAGAAGGGCGCCTAGGATGGTTGCAGTCGTCATATGGGGACCGGATGGTGACAATGTGTAGATATAGAGTAGGACGGTGAGGAGACTGGTGTTCGACGTCAACCTCACCGCCCTCCCATATAATCCCTGCGCTACTCCTGCTCCACCTCGTCCACCAACCATTGAAGGACGGGATAGCAACGGTCTGTATAGTCGTACACAAGCAACGTCCGTTCAATTGGACGCTTAGCTGGCTGAGATTGCTTTCCACGGCATCAACCAGAAGGGCAACAGGCGGTGGTCTTTCAATCTTTTCAAGTATCGTCTCTTCTTTGAAAGACCTTGCAACGGAGGCGCCGCCGCCTCCGTGCGCTGCGGAGCCTGTGGTGAAGCAGAAAAGAAGTATGAGGAGGCCGAGTGGTAAAATAAGAGAATGGGAGTGGTAGGAGTCGGAGGAAGAGGAGATGGAGAAGATGGGACAGGAGGGATGGACCATCTCTCTGGACATCCCCGTTAGACCCCCCTTTCCTATGTATGTCTTCTCCCGAGTCAGAAGATATCGACAATGCCGTCGATATCCAATTCTGCTGCCTTGTGCAATTAGCACATCTGCAGACCGAGGCTTGGCTGATGAAGCGTACTGCACTGCACCCCGCCCCAGCGAGGCCCACTTCAGGAGATCTTTCAGGTCGCGGATCTCCTCCTCTCGTATCTCGACCTTTCTGCAGCTATGGCTGCCTTCTCTTTATTCCTCTCCTCTTGTGCCACTTTAGTGGACTTCATATCCAATATCGTCGTTCCCCTCAATCTATTGCCAGCTCCGCGGCTTCTAACAGCACCGCCTTGCTCGGCTCATCTGTCACGCCGTCCAAGGCGATTGTAGCCTTCGTTATTGCAGTGGTGAAACATTCCATAGCTGCTTCTATCTCAGGAACTTTCTCGTCGGRATTGAGTTGGCGGCTACGGGGTCAGAGCCGTGGGTTAGGGTGGGCTCATCCTCAGACCATGTCTGGTTGATATCGCACTTGGATGGCTCTGGGGATTTCTGTCCAGAGGGGAAGGGCGAGGACATATCCCCTCCTAGGAGGGGAAACGTGCTACCGGATGCCACGATCCCGCGTGTTGTTTGCTGTCGTCTGGTAATAGCGACGTTGGTTACAGAAGCGTTGCTTGCAGGCTGCAGCCGGCAAGGGGTCCATCTAAGCCAAAGAACCGGTAGGGTTCTTGTGAAGAACGGCCGCGTAGCGCAGGAAAATGCGGGAGTACCAAGGCTGCCATGCCGGAAAAGTGGGCCGAGAAAAGATTCTATGGCCAGAATACACCCAAACATGGCCGAAATACCTCAAGTCTCTTCGAGAAGTCCAGAGAGATATTCGTATTTTCAGCTGTTGAATTCAGTTCTTGGTTCAACCAACGCGGGTCCCTGCTTGCTGCAAGTCATTGTTGAGCCTCACAGGGCTGAGTCTCTGTCTGAATATTGACGGGACCCTCCAGAGGAGGCGGTGTGCACAGTCCTGGAGATTCATCCACCTTTCTGGTTAGTAACCCTTCGCAAGGAGGACCGATCCCCTTTGTCTGCTATTGGCAGGTTCATAGAACCTCAGCTCCACCGTCTCTCGCCAGGTTCATGCCTATCTCGTTCACCTGCGGTGGTATTCGGCCGGACACAATTGGAACAAGCATACGGGTGTGACCCCGGAACACCGACGCTCAAGTTGGAATCGGGTGTTGAAGAGCAGCGGGTGCGTCACGAACGACTGACTTTTCTCGTACAGTAGCAGCAGGCGTGCACTCCTAGTCAACTTCTCGTGTCCAGCATTCCCACGAGACGACACGAAACGCAGAGATCTTTGCGTTCCCTCCAGTCTCTGGTACCAAACGGGCATTCTTGGGGGTGCATATATTGGCTGTCAAAAGTTGCTGTGAAAGGGTATCTGGTCACATGCGCAGCGGAAAGTTCAGCCCCGCCCCGGGCCGGGACACAATGTCGCGGTTGCGCTGCTTATCCTTCTGCAGTTCTTTGTATAGAGGCCATTTCGGGTGATCGCACGTCTTTTTGGCACTGTGAGTAACAGACAATATCCCGATTGCAGACCAATGTGACTGCACCAAGAGGAGGGTGATGGGGGTTGACACAACTCTGTCAAGGTCCTCCTCCATGTGACTGCGATACCATATGAAATTCCATCTGAGTCGTCCCAGACCGTGCCATCTATTAAGCACTTACTCGAAACCCAGCTGTCCTCGACACCGGTAATTGTGATTTTCAGGTTGTCATATCCACTTCGTAAAATAGCATTGGAAATCGATAACCCTTGAGAATGGTGGAGTGGACAGCTTCTTTGCTTGTCTCAACCGCTTGTCATGCAGCTGACTTCCGTTTTGCTGGATATACCCTTGGACATCTCCCCTTGACAAACATTGTCGTCGATAGAGAATGAAGTTTGTTCTTCATGTGACCATGTACGTGGGAGCCAATTGCCTGACAGATTTTCGGATATTGGTCGGTTCCACGTTCAACCTACTTAGGGAACGGGCGCAGCACTAGTGGTCGGAGCAGCAACCGGTGGCCGAGCCGGGAGACAGGCAGGAACAGGAACAGCCACAGCGATTGAAGGGATGATGGCATGAGCAAGGCGTGTGGTTGAATGGCTACCCGCACAGGCCTGCGGACCGAAAATAGCGCAGGCGCGGCGTCCTTGGTGAAGGTAGACTATATGTCGACCGGAGAGAGATGTTATTTGTCGTTCAATGGTGCTCTCTGTGTCTTCGGGCTCCCCGGCATGTTGACGCTTTGATCGTTGCGGCGTTGATATGGCAGTATATTTGGACCATTCGTAGCCTTCTGGATTTCTCAGGAACGAATTTTGTCCTTACGGACCATGGCGATTCGTACTGGGTCAACACCCCTGCTTCGATGAATTTCGACAACGTCTCACGCTGGTATTCCATCTCTTCGGAGTTGTACAATTGTGGTTTTGCCATCTTCGGCACCGCCGTTGGATAGGTGGGAATTCTATGCGTACTCAGGTCTGTCTCAGGCATATCTCTGATGTCTTCGATGAACAGATCCTTGTACGTATAGAGCAGACGAGCTGCCTGCTTCCGTTGCTCCTCCGTCTTGACCTGATCTCCAATAATGGCAGGGTATGGTTTGACCCAGTCTGAGATGTCATGGTCCAGCGCCGTAGACAATGGCCGACGGTAATCCCTCGGGCTCCGTGTTGTATGGATCCCTTCCCGAACTCGTACTCCTCAATGGATTGACGTCGTGTATGTTGCCAGTCCATAGTTGCATAGCATGCCATAACCTCTTCGGTAGACAAGAGGAGGTGATACCATTCCGTATCCAAGCTGCATGCCGTGTGCTGTTCTAGTGATGCAACTTGCGATGAATGTCGTCAGGGAGATCGGAGTTGCGGGATGCGTGTTGGCCTGTGTATATGTCGACGTCTGGGAGATTTGAGGTCCGGTCTGTGTGCCGGCCTGTTCCACGAGCGCTTTGCGGTATTCTCATGGTAGGTCCTCGGGCTAGTAGGGGGCTTGCTTCGTCCGGTGATGGCGTTGAACTCGCTGCTGCGGCAATATTTCCGTTGACATGCGTTCTTTGAAGAGATGTAAAACTATCCGTTTCCATCCTTTCSATTCGTCGCTGACAGCCCTGGAGCTACCGGTTTCGGGAAGCTTCACGGTCCCTGAATTGAAGGTGGTCCTTAGTGCATGGCTCCTTACCCTTGATCCATCARGCTTGTTCGTCTCTAACTCGCTGCTGCCCCAGGTCCATTGCGTTATTTGTTCCACACCACATTTAGGAGGGTACTACATATCCCGTCTTGATGCTCTTGAGTCACTCTGCGGCGGAAACAGCCTGACCGGTGATAGTATCTGTCGGAAATGAGGTATTCGAAATCACCGCACAGGCTGAGCCCGGCCTGGACCGGGGAATAGACTTCCAGGACAGACCGTCCGCATCATCCATGTGATCACGATCGAGTTTGGTGACCCAGGTCCTTGCTCTGCCGCTATATGGTTGAGGTTGTGAATGTCGTTGAGGAGCAATCCACAACTCACGGTTCATATCGACCATCCCAGCTTCGCACGGACGGAGCAAGGGCCAGGTCTTTTCTTCCATTATATATGAATTGAGCCCTGGATGTCCGTCCGGAGCAGCCCACATCTCATGGATCGTAGCCACCATTCCGGAATCGCAAAAACTGAGCAACAGCTAAGTCCTTCTCCCACAGGATGTGATTCAAAATGTGTATGTTGTTTCGAACCAATCCACTGAACATACTGGACAGTGTATATCGCAAAGACTGAGCAA
>BCIG01000053.1:0-16940 GCA_001599915.1 Symbiotaphrina buchneri | reverse complement strand
CGAGAAGGATATTGTAGGGTACAAGCTTCGCAACGTCAACATCATCAGCGCCTTGATCGTACCAGATACGGCAGACGGAGTAGAGGTGCAGCTGAYGCTTTCGCCATCTCGCGACAAGTTGCCGGGTGCGCAAAACTGGAAAGAGTTTCATATATACTCTGTCTCACAAGCCGGAGACTGGACAGAGCACTGCAACGGGGATATCACGGTGGAGCACCACTTCAGCGGAGACGCCGATGGCTGGAACCAAGCCAAGAGCATCCGCTCTCTGAAGACAGAGTTTGCTGYGGCCGCGGAGAACTGTTCCCAAGAAACAAAGCCGTCAGATGTCTACGAACTGCTGCACAGCGCAGGTATTCGTCATGGACCGGCCTTCCAGAACTTGGAAGAAGCCCGCTCATCCAAGGACCAGTCGCTCTGTACCATCTCGATTGCTCCTATTGCGTCTTTGATGCCGATGCAGTATCAACATGGCCACGTGATCCACCCAACCACACTCGACAATGTTTTTCAAGCCATCCAACCAATTTCCAATAGCTCAGCTATGGTCCCGCGCTCTTTCGATTGCATATTTGTCTCGGCGGGAACCAAAAGCAGTCCTGGACACCGCTTCAAAGTTGCTGCGACGGCAATGACAGGGACGTCTCAGAAGCTGCAGGCGTCTATTATCGTAGCTGATCAGTCAGACGAGGAGTCGGACCTTGTCATTGGAATTAATGGGATGACGTGTGGTGCTATTGGTGGTACTGAGGGGAGTGAGGCGGAGGATATCCGGAAAATATGTTTCCAGATGCAATGGGAAGCATTGGCAATTGAGAATGAAGACCTCGGTCAGTCGGTTGATAGCACGGATGGTCCAGCAGCTGCCAAAGCAGAAGCCAAAAAAATTGAATACCCAGAAATCTCGATCCTCCGCAGAGATTTGGACACTTCCAGGGCCTTAGTGGAGAAACTCACGACACATGTCACCTCGACAACAGGCCGCACGCCAAAGGCCGATCTATGGACGCAGGACCCGGACAAGCATGACGCTTGCATCTGTCTTATGGAATTGGACCAGCCACTACTCGACTCCTTGAGCGAGGCTGAGTTCGTGGCTCTGCAAACACTCCTCACCACATCCAAATGCGTCTTGTGGGTTACCAGGGGTGGTGCAGTCGAATCCAAGAACCCATCCGCAAGCCTTGTGACTGGTCTCTTTCGAACCCTGCGTAACGAGAACTCGAGAACGAGATATATTACCTTGGACATCGACCCAGACGTTCCATTATCCAGTGACGACACCATCAATGCTATCAACGCCGTGATCGAAGCCACATTCGATCTCTCCAGAGATGACTCCCTGGATCTCGAATACGCCTACCGAAATGGCTCCCTTCTCATCCCTCGTGTCATTGAAGACTCCGAGCGCAACAAGACAATCTCCTCCAGCACGCATGCTCTATCCCCGACGCTGCAACCCTTCCGCCAACCTCACCGTCCACTACGAATGGAAATCGGCACGCGCGGACTCCTCGACTCCCTACACTTCATCGACGACCCCTCAGTCAGCGAACCACTTCCAGAAGACCACGTCGAAGTCGCACCGCAAGCCTTCGGACTCAACTTCCGCGACGTCATGGTCGCCATGGGCCAGCTCGACGAAACAATCATGGGGTACGAATGCAGCGGCGTAATCACGCGTGTCGGCTCCAGCGCGTCCACCTTCAAGCCGGGCGACCGCGTCGCGGGCCTGACGCGAGGGCATTACGCCAACTTCCTCCGCCTGCCCGCCGCCAACGTCGTGCACATGCCGGCGGGCATGGCCTTCGAAGAAGCCGCGTCGCTGCCCATCGTCTTCGCGACGGCGTATTACGCCCTCTTCGAAGCCGCGCGGCTGCGGAAAGGCGAGAGCGTGCTGATCCACGCGGCGACCGGCGGAGTCGGGCAAGCGGCGATCATGCTCGCGCGCCTCGCAGGCGCGGAGATCTTCGCGACGGTTGGCAGTGTCGAGAAGCGCAATTTCCTGATCGAGACGTATGGGATACGTTCTGACCATATCTTCTCCAGCCGGACCACCGCCTTCGCGCGCTCCATCAAAGTCGCCACAGGCGGGCGCGGCGTGGACGTGGTGCTCAACAGCCTGGCGGGGGAGATGCTGCACGAGTCGTGGAATTGTATTGCGCCGCTGGGCCGGTTCGTGGAGATTGGGAAGAGGGATTTCGAGTTGAATAATAGTCTGGAGATGCGGCCGTTCACGCGCAATGTGGCGTTCTTCTCGGTCGATTTGACGTACTTGATGAATGATGAGAGGAGGATCTTAACGCGGATTCTGGAGGATGTGATGCGGCTGTTGGAGAAAAAGGAGATTAGCCCGGTGCAGCCTATTACGGTGTTTGAGATGCAGAATGTGGAGAAGGCGTTTAGGTATATGCAGGCAGGGAAACATAGGGGAAAGGTTGTTATCATCCTTCATCGCCGCCCTCAGCCCAAAAGTGCAGGGGACCTGGAACCTGCACACCACACTCTGCACACACCCATTAGACTTCTTCATCATGCTCTCCTCCGCAGCCGGCATCGGCGGCAACGGCGGGCAAGCCAACTACGCCGCAGGGTCCACCTACCTCGACAGCATAGCACGGTACCGATCCTCTCTGGGCCTGCCCGCCGTCTCCCTCGACCTCGGCGTCATCGAGTCCGTCGGCTACGTCTCCGAGAACAAAGACCTGGCCGCACGGCTGGAGAAGCAAGGCCACATGACGATCCGCGAGAGCGAGCTACTGAAGCTCATCGAGGACGCGATCGTCAACCAAAAACGGGATGTTCAGGCATCGCAGGTCATCACGGGGCTCGCGGCCGGTCAGCAGGGCGCGCCGTGGCTCTCGGACGCCAAGTTCTCGCGCCTCCAGACGCCTTCTACATCCTCGGCGGCCGACGGCAGCGGCGCGGCGAGTCTCCAGACCCAACTTGGCTCTGCGAATACCGCCCAAGAGGCTGTGGACTATATCTGCAAAGCCATCGCAGGGAAGTTATCTGAGGATTTCATGATTCCGGAGGCGGACATTGATACGGCGCAGCCGCTGTCGGCGTATGGCGTCGACTCGCTGGTGGCGGTGGAGATGCGCAATTGGATCTTGCGACAGGCGCGCGCGGAGGTGTCGATTTTTGATGTGCTGCAGAGTCAGTCCCTGAAGGCGCTGGCGGAGAAGGTGGTGCGGAAGAGTGGGTATGTTGGGGAGGCAGTGAAGAAGGGGTTGCAGTAGATGTGGTGTTAGATTGGTGTAAGGCCGAATACGATCATTGCTTTATATACATTTATGTCTACACATATTATACATATATGCCGCTGCTGTGCATTTTATTTCTGGTATCCCAACATTTCACAGGATTCAGCAACCCCTGAGCCTTTAAATGCCAAGCAGTAAGCAGGCCGTCGGCGACGGAATTGAGCGAAATCAAGAAGTCTGGGCACGGCGATAAGCGCCTTTCCCCTCATACGTCGTTCCGCCGAAGTTATCTCACTGCCCCTCCAAGGGTCCAGTGACATTGCTATCTTCCTTCTTTCCTTGCTCCCAGCCAATTCCTACATACCTGCTGCCCCCGTCTGGCTTACCTCCAACCCATTGCCTGTTCCAAACAAGTCCCACAATACAAGAACGTACACAATGGGCAAGAAACGCGTCCTCTGCGGATACGGCATCGACGTCGACGCCGTCGCTGGCTGGTAAGCTCCCGATCTCGACACCGCTCCTTCGCGCCTGCCAAACTTCTCTCTCCCCAACCATCCCTTTCCCACTCTTATCATTGCCACCGCGATCGCACATCGGCCTGGCCCACAACTGACAGCTTTTCGCACACAGGATCAACACGCAGACCGGGCGGAAAGCGGATCCGACCGACGTGTCGCGGGGCATCTACGGGGCGACGGTGGGCATCGACCGGCTGCTGAAGCTGTGGGACAAGTACAACATCAAAGCGACGTGGTTCACGCCCGCGCACTCGATCGATTCGTTCCCGAAGCAGCTCGCCAAGGTGCGGGATGCGGGGCACGAGATGTACGCAATCCCCCAATCCCTTCTCTCCCATTCTTCAATGCCGGCAACAAGTGCTAACCGCGGGTGCGTGTTCTTCTCAGCGGCCTGCACGGCTACACGCACGAGTTCTTCATGTACATGAGCGCGGCCCAGCAGCGGGACGTGATGGTGAAATGCATCGAGGTTTTGACGGCCTTCACGGGAACGAAGCCTAAGGGCTTCACGGCGCCGGCGTGGGCGACCAGCAAGGAGCTGATCCCGCTGCTGCAGGAGCTGGGCATTGAGTACGACCACAGCTTCATGCATCATGATTGTCAGATGTACTGGGCGCCCGTCATGGACATGGACTGGGTCGAGACGGATTATAACAAGGACGCCGACTGGTGGATGAAGCCTATGGCGAAAGTCAGCGATAGTAAAGTCGTGGAGATCCCGGCGAATTGGAATTTGGATGACTGGCGTGAGTTTGCCCTGTGCCTGCTTGGTGTGTGTGGAGGGGCGAGGCTGATGTGAATAGCTCCTCATCAATTCGTCCGCGGCGGGCCGTCGGTAAGTCTCACTCTCCCTTCCCTTGCTCCCACAGCGTCGCCCATCGCTATCCGCACTGAGAACACTCACTAACACCCTCCCACAGCACGGCTTCGTCGACCCAGACGTAACCTTCCGGACGTGGAAGACACAGTTCGACTACTACTACCGGGAGTACGACACGTTCGTGTTCCCAATCAGCATCCACCCGCAGGTGTCGGGCAAGGCGCAGGTGCTGCTGGGCGTGCACGAGCGGCTGATCGAGTACATCAACTCGCACGAGGGTGTCGAGTGGATGACCATGGACCAGATGCAGCAGGAGTTCCGCGCCGGCAAGTTCGAGGGGGTTACTGTTGAGGGCGGCGTCGAGTAGATCTGTCAATGAGATCGAAATTGAGATGTGTATGAAGCGAAGCGAGTGGTATATAGATCAGGAATCTAGCTAGCATGGGTTGTAGATGATTTGTGACAAGGATAAGCAAGCAAGCAGAAATCACGGCGTCAAAACAAGCACCTCCTGCGGCGCACTCGGTCTTCCCAACTTAACCTCCGCCTTTTTCTCCGTCAAGTTCATCACGATATTAAACAGCGTCTCAGAATGATTCCCCTCCTCCTGCGCCCGATTAATACTAAACGGCCAACCCTCCTCATCAAGAAAGACACTCTCCACCTGCTCCTTCCCCACCTTGCTTTCCCCAACCTTATCAAGCACTTTATCCGCCACGACCCTAACCCTCTTAATCCGGCTCAGGCTATCCTTGATCCACACCGTATCGACCACGCCCGCATGCTCCGCCAGCATGTGGTTGCTGTGGAACACGCGCCCGCGCACGTCGGGTTTGAGCTGGATGGCAGTTTTGTGTGTCACTTCGAGCCCGACGCTGGAAGTGGGGTCTGCGATCAGCATGTGCCCTGCGGCGGCGCTGCCGTGCTCGAGAACGGCGGCGACGGCGGCGGAGAGGGAGGTGGATTCGAGGACCAGGCGCAGGCACAGGTGGATGGGAGTGCGTGAGTAATCGGTTCCGGCGATGCGAATCGCGTTCAGGCAGACGCCGACGCCGGCGGAGTTGAGGCCTGAGTATACGTCAGTTTGCGAGTTCGATGTTTGATAAGACACTCGGCGACGCACCAATCTTGCCAATAATTCCCGCCTCTGTAACCATACTAATCCTCGGCAAGCCCTCTTGTTCAATATTCAAGACCACCAGATTCTCCTTCTGCTGCCGCATCCAATCCCAACTCTGGCCCAACCACATCGTCTCTCCCATCTTCCAGCTCAGCGCCGTACACCCATCACTAAACAGCCCAAACGTAATCTCGGTCCTCACATTCAGCGCCAGGACATCCTCATAGCTCACGCCCGCGCCCGCCGCGATGCCGCGCATCTCCGCCTCGAAGCGGGGATAGTGCAGCGCGATGTGCGGCGCGTATTTTAAAGCGGTGGAACAGACGCCCGACCAGTCGAGTTTGCTTTTCTCGAGAAATAAACCCCCGTAGAAGGAGATGCTTCGCGCGATGGCGGCGGCAGCGGCAGAGCCGTGCGCGTGCCCGATCTGTGGGTTGCCAAGGGGGGTTAGAACTGGTCTAAAGGGGCTGATGACGATGGACGTACCTCGTACGGCGTGCCGGAGCAGTTGATTGTTAGCATTTTGGCTGATTTTCGGAGCGGGTATAGAGAGGGGATGGGTGGTGGTTGGTATGGAGAGGAGAGTGTTTTTGTTGGCCGCGCTGCTGGAGGAACTGGACCCGATCTTGAAGGCGTTTCGGAGTTTTCCTAGGCCGATAAGTGGCACGGACGGAGTTGAGCGGGGAAGCCCGACAAGAGCGCCCGTGGGAAGCGGGCGGGGAGGCGAAGGCGTTTTGCGCGCCCGCCGGGCAGAAAAGCAAGATAGGCAAAGTGATCGATTTAGGGAAGGTCAGCCCTTTGGCAAGGGTCAGATATGGATCCGTACTCCGTACGAAGGTGGTGGATGTGGCAAAACTACTATTTTAATATCTGCATTGCTGAATGGAACAGAGATACAATATTGATGGGTCACCCGATGAAGACTACGATCCCCATCTTATCCATCTCCTCACTTCCCGTACTTGCCCACAAACGCAATCAGCGCTTGATCGACCTCCTTGGGATGCGACGCGCTGAGGAAATGCGCCCCGCCCTCGACCAGGACGAGCTGCGCATCGGGCGAGTTGACGAACAGCTTGATCTCCTGCTTTGCGTTTTCCACCGAGTAGACCACGTCCTTGGTGCCCTGTTGATGCAAGCCAAACCATTAGCCATCTGCAAGTTCCCACAAAACACACCCCAACACTCCAACACTCCATCCAGGCAGCACACGGAAGCAACAACAGCAATCAGCTCCAAGCAAGCACACTCACATGCAACCACATAACCGGACACTTCACATCCCACAAGCGTCCATGCAAGCCATCTCTCTCCCTCAAATTAATCGCTGCCATACGAATCCTCCTTCGTCCCTCATCGCCTCTATAATTCTTTCTGATCAAATCACGCCAGAACTCTCTGACATCGCTGGCGCAGTCCTTGCCGAATCCAATGTCGATCAGGAAGTCGCAGTATTCCAGGTGCGGCTCGAAGCCGGGCGTGGACTCGTTCGTCGTCCAGCGCTCGATGTTCGGCGTCAGCTCTCCGGGGCCGTCCCAGCATCCGAGGGACCGCGTGCGTGGGGACTCGTAGTCCATTGATGTCCCGAGGGGGATGATGCCTGCGATCTGACCAGGGGAAGCAGCTGTTAGCCTGCTTGACTTCCTTTAAGAATGAGTTAAGAGGATGCTACCTTATCCGGCGCCATCAACGCCATGCGCACTGTAATCCAGCCACCCTGACTCGTGCCCAGGACAAACGCCTTGTCCACCCCAAGTTTCTCCAGGACCTGAATATTCGCAATCGCCGTGTCCCAGTACGTCCAGTTCTCGGCGCGCGTGCGCGTCTGCCCGTGGCCCAGCAGCTCGATCGCCAGCAGGTTCATGGCGTCGGTGAGTTGCTTGTTGGCGTATTGCTGCCGGTACAGCTCGCTCGAGGTGGTGAAGGAGTTGACGAGTACCAGCGTGGGCTTGGAGGGGTTGAGCGGGTAGGGTGTTTGGTACGCCATGTCGATCCCGCCCAGGTGCGGGACGTGGATGGTGCGTGTGTTCGGCATGGTGGTGATCTCGGGGAAGATATCGATATGGTTACTGCAAATGTGGGATGTTGCTTGTAGGAGTGAGTGCGCAAGTCCGTTTGCCAGATGATTGAAATCTCGCGTTGCGTCTAATATATAAAGGTCTACATGCAGACCCACCTATCCCGGCGCCCTGCGCTGCGGGGTACACCTACGCAATCGCGCCCATGCTTGGCAGATGTAATCCCCCGCCTCGCCCAGCCCATCGGATCCGCAACATGGTCGATGATTCGTCGCTGGTGAGTGGTCGGCCAGCCGGGAATAGATGGCCCGGAATAGCTAGGCCCGGGTTTAAGGATTGAATTGCTGACCGTACATGGCGATTTGGAGACGTCGAGCAGATCATAGCTAGAAAGGGCGATGGGGTGGAGACGGCGTGGATTGTGGGGTAGGCTGGTGCAAAATGGGGAGTTTGCGTAAAATCTGGTAGTGCAAGAAGAGATGGTTAAGATAGGACAATCGGCGGTGAAAGCTGGATTGAATTTGGGGATCTTGCTTCATGGCTTTATAGAGGGATGTGGCAACTGCAAAGAACTCCGATTCTCTGAATTTCCACTTTAACATCGGAAGGAGACTTCAACCTTGACAACCTAGGTAGGAAACGAACTATATAAACCCTTCCGCAGTCGTATGTCTCCATACCTCTAATCAACGTCTCTGCTTGTCTCCCAACGACTTCAGAATACCATTGACATCAACAAAGCTAAACTCAGCTAACGTCTCTTGCCACAGCCTCTCCATGACCTCCTTGCCCTCGGGCGTATACTGGAACGGCGCGTACCTATGAAATCGCGTCAGTAACTCTCTCAAAGATCAGAAGAAATGCCGAGTGCGCTTACGGTGCTATCTCCCAATTCATCAGTACACACCCATGGGACTCCCTCCCCTTCACCACCGCCGCATCCAAATACGTCGACGCTCCAACCTTAACACTCCTCGCAGCCGCCGCCTTAAACAACTCCATAGCGACCTTTTGAACCAGCGATCTATCCCTATGCAGCGCCGTCCCCTTCACAAACCCCGGCTCCACCAGATTAACCACCACCTGATCCCTATTCACCACATCCGTCAGCTTCCAGACGAACATCTGCCCCAGCAATTTCGACGTCGCGTATCTATCCATCGGATCGAAGAACTTCAGATCATCAAACGACGGCAAAAGCGGGACCTCATGCTTATTCGCGAACTTCGCCGTCATCGAGAGCATGGCTGTGCTGATCGTCAATCTTCCCGGTACGCCGGGCGGGGATTTACTTTTCAAAATCGGCAGCAGTAGAATTGCTAGCAGCATCGTCGATAGGTAATTGACCTGCACCACCTCCTCATGTCCCGTCGCGGGGACGATCTTCCACCCGCCGAAGCCCACGCCGGCATTCAAAATCGCGAGATCCAGCCTCACCAACTCCCTCTCCACCCGCGTCGCAAACTCACGCACGGAGTCATACGACGCCATATCCAGCTGCCAGACGTCAATGTCAGCGTTCGGAAACTCCTTCCGCAGCGAGGAGGCTGCGGTCTCGCCCTTTGATGGAGAGCGCACGGCCATGATCAGCCGCGAGAGCTGGGCTGAGAGGAGCTGCCGGCAACATTCGAGGCCGAGGCCGCTGTTGGAGCCGGTCACGAGGGCGGTGGCGTGGGAGAGGGAGATGCGAGGAGGGGGAGGCGGGTGCGTGAGGAATTGGTTCTTGATGAAATGGTGTGGGAAGAAGGGCGTTGTGGAGGGGGGAAGGGCTTTGGAGGAGGAMATTGTTAATGTGAGATTGGGAGGAATTGGGGAGTGTATGATTGTTTGGGTGGGAAGAAGCCGAAGCTGAGGAAATGGTGTTGATGTGAGGCAGAGGACGGTGCGGGTAGACATCTATTTATCTGCGTCCTTCCCCGACTAGTAAAGCTACGACCGCGGCGGCAATATGAACGCCCTTCTAACAACCTGTTTTCTTACAGGAATTAACAATAATCGGCGACGGCAGTCACTACAATACCCTCACGCAGCATCATTGCACCAAGAAATCGCAGCCCCCTATTCAAACTCAGCGCCAGACCCGATCTGGCAGTCAATATCGTGCATTAGCGCCATCTGATCTCGGCCTGAAAAGGTCAGGAGAGTTTAGGCAGGGACCAGTGCGTAAGAGGACTTCCGCTTACCATCAACCCCGATTGCACGCTTCTGTTGCGCGCCTTGCCCGGAATCAAGGAGGACACTCGATGCAGAGCCAGCAATGTAAAACTGCCGCTTTAGGAAAAAGATCTTGTTCATGGATTGCAGCTCGGCCAATGTTAATATAGTTGAAGAGGGTTGAACAATCGGGTGCCGAGGAGCCCTAGCTGTATTGAACCTTTAGGTTGAATCCTTAGATTGGCCAGAGAGCATTTCACTTACAATCTGGATTCGAAGCCCAGGTCAGATCCGTGGTGTTCCCTTCTCGATCTATCAAACATGGCCACCTCTGAAGAGACCAGTAAGTCCAAGCTATGCCCTCCGTGTCCAACCTTAGAACGAGAGGCCACGCATCTAACATGCGCCAAACAGCGCCAACCGCAGAAATGCCCTTCATCCTCACAGACGGCAGTGGTAGACCCGAGCCAACCAAGCGGAAGCTCATCAGAAAATATGTCATGCTGGGAAAGAACCGGGGCAAGACTCGGCCCGTCAAGCCCATGCAGACGTCGACTTCATATAGTCCCTACAGTTCCAACGGAGATCTAGACGCAGATGAACAGTCGCGCCTATTGATCACAATGCGGCATTCTCAAATCCCCAAGAAAGTCGGTTCTGAGCTTTCGTTTACACAGTTCGCCGCTGTGGTGGAGCCGCCTATACTCCACGATCTTCTAAGATGTACGTCCCACACCTCTCCTTCTTCCCACATTGATAGCCTGCACAACACCTCATACCCGGAAAACGACAGTYACCTTCCTCGCAAAGCGAATTATGTACCCCTTAGAGCGGTACATCGTCTTTCACCGGACCTCCAAAATAGACACCTCCTTCATCGAATTCCTAACCCACGACGCCGCGTACGTGCACGCCGCTATCTTCGCCTCGCAGGCATACATCTTCCTCACCTCCGCTGGGGAGACACCCCTAGCCGCACGACGCGCTATGGTGCACCATTCGGCCGCGCTGCGCTTGCTTCGGGAACGATTATCGCTATTGAGTCAAGACGCAGAGGGAAAGGTCTCGGACTCGACGGTGCTGGTTGTGTTGTATCTAGCACTGCACGCGCATTTTGTGGGGGATTGTGAGACGGCGAAACAGCATATGCAGGGCCTAAGAAAGATGGTGGAGCTTAGAGGCGGGTTGGATGCGTTTGGGTATAATCCGAAGCTGGTTATGGAGCTGCTCAAGTGAGCTTCCCCAATTCCACCACTTCCCTGGATTCCCCCTCTCTCTGGAAATCAATTTCTGACGCACGGGTGCAGATGTGATCTGGGCATAGCACTCAACGCCGGCACCGCACCACTATTCTTCTCCGAACCACTTTCCCAACCCCTTCCACCCTACACCCCGTCACCCCTTCCCACCGTCAACCCCTCCCCCCAATCCCGTCTCTCCTCCTTCGCCCCGTTCAATTTCCCTCTCCCCCCCTCCCTCCTTCTCCCCTACACCCTCCTACAACACTTCTGCTCCACACTCAACCTCACAGCCTTGCACAAGCGCCAACTCCCCAAAGAAACCCTCCTACACACCATGTCCTCTACAATGTACCCTCTACTCCATCAGCATCTCTCCAGCTCGTCATCAACCTCCATCGAAGAAGGAACCATCGAAGAAGTCTTCCGCCTAGCGCTCCTCGTCTTCGGCGCGCATATCTTCCTCACCTGGCGAGGCGTTAGGCAGCCACAGAAGTACCTCGCGCAGCGGTATCGGAGCTGCTTGCGGAATCTTAGGGCGCGGGGTGCTGGTCCAACTTMCCCTGTTACTYCCCCACAGCCACCGCAGCCGCCGCCGTCGACGCCGCCCCCGCCGCAGCTCCTTGTCTGGCTGCTCATCATAGGCTCATTTTCGCTTTTCGGACCCGAGGACGAGGAGTGGGTGCGGCCTTGGCTGCGGGAGGAGACTGAGGCGTGCCGAGTAAGCGGTTGGAGCGAGTTGAAGGCGCAGATGAGAGGGTTTGGGTTGCCTTGGATCGATGTGTTGCATGATGAGCTGGGGAGGGGGATGTATGATGCCGCGGTGGCGGGAGAGGGAGGTGGTGAGAGAGGACTGAAGGGTTGATAGAGGAGATATGGATGGATAGATACGACATTTAGCTGTTTAATGGATTGGTATTGGAGGTTTCTCTAGCCAGTGGGTGTGGCTCCAAAGGGTTCAATATACGCACCAGCATACTGAACTATTCATTATTCCCCTGGTCATCCATGCACAATCCACATCCTCGCACAGTCCACCCACCCCTTCCTCTCCCCTCTCCCATCTCCCCCCCTCCCCATCATCTCCCTCAGACACTCCCCCTTCCCCTTTCCGCCCTACCAGCTCCCACAGCGATACTCCCTCCAAACGCTAAACCCCAGCTTCTTGTAGTACCCCTCCCACGTGCCCTGCACAACCCAATCCACAAACACCCGCTTCACACCCCTCTTCTTCAAGCTCTCCATCGCCGCATCCAGCATCGCCGCGCCCAAGCCCTTTCCTCTCGCCGCTGCATCCACGCCGACACAGCCAATCAGGCCCACGCTCTCACCCAGCAGCGGCGGAAACGCGAATTGCTTCGTCGCGATGCTCGCGAGCGACGCCATCAGCGTCCAGCCGACTTGTTCTCCCTGCGGAGAGAAGACGGCGAGGATATCCCCGTGCTGATTTGCGGCGCAGAGGGTGGTGTAGGACTCGACCCAGCCCTGGAATGAATCTAATGATCAGAACGGCAATGATGGGGAGGAGAGGATGCGAGGAGAGAGAGGGCTAGGGGAAAGGGGGGCTTGGAGATGGGGCCGGGGGGGGCTTACGGTGTTATACGTGAAATTCCTCCTCTGAGCAGCTAAGCACTCCTCCTCTTGTTCCGGCCGCAGGGGCGCGAAGGCGTACCCCGCCGCCTCTGCGCGCGCGAGCGCATTCGTTCGCGGAGAGAAGTGCGTCAGGTCTTGGGAGAGGTCGAAGAAGCGCTTTGAGGAGCGGAGTCGGAATCCTATTCCCAGCGCACAGTCAGCCGAGGGGCGTCCTCCTATAGCGAAATCATTCTAGTGTTTGGGAGGGTTATAGCATACCTCTATGGACGAACCACTCTCTATCCTTCTCCGGCAGATCCGTAGGCACGCCCGGCCAGAAGCGGGGAAAATAGCTGCCCACACCGATATTCGCCACGCCGTGTTTCTGGATTAGGGAGTTTCGAGCGTGGACGATTAGAGAAGTGCCGATGCCCTGGCCTTGATGGGCGGGATCGACCAGAATGACGGAGATACTCGCCTGGGTTTTGCCGCGGTTCTGGTTGACGTAGGTTGCGCAGAAGGCTATGATCGCATCTTGGGAGCGGACAACGAAGTGCTGGCCGTGGTCTTGGTTGAGCAGATAGGATAATCTATCCGTGGCAATGGGATACGTAGGCAAAGCGGCTCTCCACAGCGTGGATACGGCAGAAATATCGCGCTCAAGTTCGAATGCCTCGATGGATGGCGGAACATGCTGTTTGCCCACGGGTAGCCTACCGCGTGTCTCGTTCTCTCCAAAGATCGCATCTGCAGCTGCCTCAAAGGCCGGAAGCGTCGGTTCATATATCGCGATATAATTATCGATTTGCTGGTCTTCGAGAAAGTCATAAGGGTCGCACGTAGCAACCACAATAAGCTTCTTTGCTTTTGCTGCCAGAGCCAGACCCATCTCTTTCTGATAGGGCGCAAGGCGTGCGTTGCGCGTGGCCAGAATAACCGTTGCGCCTGTTTTGATGGTGGTTCCGATATTCTGTGGTAATGGCTCGTTCGGGTAGAATCGTGCGTCAAGGACGTTCGGACAGTGCTTGTTGAGGGCGTTGACGAACTCGGGAGGTGTGTATGGCACGCGGGTCTTCACTTCGCCGCTTGACACTACTCCGCTTTTCGTGGCTTCGTCTCCGGGAGAGAGGAACACGATTGCTTCGCCAGAGGTAAGGGGTAGAGTTCCAGTGACTGCGCGGACGATCGTGGTGCTCTCGACGTAGACCTTCTCTGCAAGCTTTTGATGGCGTTCGCAGATCGCCTCTAATCGCTCCTGATCGGCCGGCTGCAAAGCATCTTCCCAATTCAAGCTTCTGCTCTTCAGCTTCTGCACTCGTGCCACCGCCTCTTCGAACCTCTGATACGGTATATCCCCTGCCCTGACCGCATCAACGACCCTCTCGATCGCCCGAACCTGCACGTCAAAAGTATGGCAAATCATAACGGCATCATTCCCCGCCTTCAGCGCCATAACAGCCCCATTTTCCGTCCCATACGTCGCTCTCACGCCATCCATCTCCAAACAATCCGTGACCACCACGCCATCATACTGCATCTCCTCTCTCAACCACCTCAACGCATTCAGCGACAAAGACGCCGGCAGCCCTTCATCGCCCAGCGCAGGCAGCGCGATATGAGCCGTCATGATACTCTCAATCTGCTCCGCCACCGCGCGTCGAAAAGGGACTGTCTCGCAGGCATCCAGTTCGACACGAGTCTTCTTAATCACAGGCAATCCATAATGAGAATCCACGGCCGTATCACCATGTCCCGGGAAATGCTTAGCACAGGGGATAACACCCGCGTCTCTCAACCCCTTCGCCGTCGCGCTGCTGAACCGTCCCACCACCTCGGGATCATCGCCCGGGCTCCTGACACCAACGACTGGATTCTCAGGTTCAGAATTGACATCACAGACAGGCGCATAATTCGTATTAATGCCATAAGCCTTCAACATCTCGCCCGTCGCTCGCGCTACCTCCAAGGCCGCATCGGTGGACCCTGTGGCACCAAGCGTCATTGCTCCGGGAAGCTGCGCCGCAATGGGCGGTTTGATGCGCGTGACGAGGCCATTTTCTTGGTCGATGCCGATGAAGAGCGGGTGCGTGTGGCCGGCGTCTTTGGCTGCTTGTTGCAGCGTGTTTGTTAGGGCAACTAGTTGGCCGCGGCTGGAGACGTTTCGCTGGAACAGAACGATGCCGCCGATGTGGTGCGTGCGGATCAGAGTGAGGATTTCGGCGGATGGAGTATGGCCGTGGAAACCCACGACGAAGAGCTGGACAATGTGAGTTGAAAGCTGGATGGTATATTTCTATGAGTCTTGCCTGTCCGACCGCACGCCGCAAGTCTTCACCGTCCTGCATGTTCAATTTCGATTGGATCGATCAGCGACACCTAGGACTTCTGCATGTAGCGGATCATTATATAGCTATATCATCGCATTTTGAGATCGTGTCTGGAGCCGCTCCGTGTGGACTGCGTGCTGGTCTTGCCGATTGATGCTTGAAGATTAAACTTGCAGACGGAAGGTTGTACTCCGGACGACTCGAGTACAACGTTACATAGGCGGGATCACGGCTCCCGGCGGCCGGCGTTTTTGACGGGAGTGGCGTGTCTTGGCTCCATTCTTCACTGGCGAGATAATAATGCAGGGCAAACGGAGACGAAATTGTTTCCCATAGAGTAATTGTCGAATCCGGATTGCGAACAGAGATTGTTGCACTTGCCGCCCAATGTGGAATACGCAGAGGTGTGGCGGACTTAAACCACAGCGAGATGGGGCAAGTCGCTCGATTCTAACTCCGTCCCAGGAGCTCGCTGCTGCCTGATGATGACCCACAAGACCGGGCCCGGCCGAACCGCT
This sequence comes from Symbiotaphrina buchneri, assembly GCA_001599915.1. NCBI lineage: Eukaryota > Fungi > Ascomycota > Symbiotaphrinales > Symbiotaphrinaceae > Symbiotaphrina > Symbiotaphrina buchneri. Next base: position 1,446 of record BCIG01000053.1, on the reverse strand, counting down.
CGGTCTTTAATTCAGTCAGCTATATAACGTCAGCTCTTCACAGCATCCAAGGACTTCCGCATCCATGGCATGGCTTCCGCCTCCGCGCTCAATTCTCCCGCGCTCCAAATCCTCCGCGCAGTCCTCGCCCGGCCCCTCACATCCTTGCGCCTGCTCTCGTCGGAAGTCACCTACCGCATCATGCCCACCGCCGGCGCCAAAGAAATCAGCGTGCTGCGACACATCTACGCACATACCAACCTTTCCACGATCCGGGGCAACCCTTCCGCGCTGGCCGACGCGATCGACGCGTACGCTGCCAGCGGCGGGCCGCTAATGACCATCGGCCCCGCCAAGCGCGACTCCATCATCAACATCCTCAAACAATCCGCTCCAGGCCCTAAGACCTTCATTGAATTCGGCGCGTATGTTGGCTACTCGGCCGTGGCGTTGGCGGGGGCGCTGCGGGAGGCGAATCAGGGTTATAAGGTGCGGTATATCAGCCTGGAAATGAACGCGCTCAACGCGGCCATTACGTCGAGTTTTGCCGAACTGGCGGGGTTGAAGAATGTGGTGGAGGTGGAGGTGGGCCCGGCGGCGGAGACGCTGACAAGGTTGGTAAGGGAGGGGGGATTGAAGAGGGGGGAGGTCGATTATATGCTCGTCGATCATTGGAAGGATGTGTACCTGTCGGATCTGCAGGTGTGCGAGAGGCTGGGTTTGCTGAAGAGAGGCACTGTGATTGTGGCGGATAATATTAAGTTTCCGGGTGCGCCGGATTACTTGGAGTATGTGACGAAGGGTGTTGCAGAGCAGTCTAGTGAGGGCTTGAAGTATCAAACACACACCGAGGACTTTGAGACGTCGTGGGGTCCGGTGGTAAGTCGCTTGACGCGGATCCTTGATTGCTACGATGTGCTGACGAATATGCTAGGATCAACTTGCAATCTCGAGAGTAGTCTAGAAAGATAAGGGAGGTCTGTGATACACGGAGGTATTGTGCAGGGCGTTCTGTTGTATAAGGAGTTCAATATTTAGGTCATTAGAAGCTCCACCAGCTCAACTCAAACTTTTATAGATCGCTCATCTTATTTTATAATCCTATCTTCGAACAGATATCGATTAGTAATTTCGTTTCTCAATCTCACTGGAAACATGTCTTCTAAAATGTCTGAAATATGACGTGCATTGCCGAGCGAGCCACAACTAAATCCCCGCATTTTTCTCTCAGTTCCACCAAATTTTTCACTCCACGACCTTCCCTGTCCTCTCCCTCATCAAGCACAAGACTAAGCTACCATCAACATTTTTCTTGCCTGGCCTTTCCGAGATCATGTCATAGAATCTTCCATCATTCCTCTCTCAATCAGGMTTATTCCGTCCCTTTTGTTCCGCGCGCAGCAGCTTCCTCATCTCATTACTCTACCGCAATGTCTCCACAACATCAACTCTCCTCACAAGAGCCCA
>BCIG01000052.1:0-16961 GCA_001599915.1 Symbiotaphrina buchneri | reverse complement strand
TATATTTGAAGAGCAGGACGGAGAATACAGACTGCAGCAAGAGTACCTCGACAATATGCTGAGACCACATATTCAGCCTCGGCATGCGGCATGGACAGCGGCTGGAAAACAGTTCATCCTACAGGAGGATGCTGACATAGTGCAGAGCACGCAAACACAAATTGGCATGGTCGCACAGCATATGCAAGCCATGGGCTTAGCAAACTATCATACACCACCGCGGTCTCCCGATTTCTCGCCGATGGACACCATATGGCGTATACTGAAGGACAAACTCAAGAACCGTCAGTGCGCAAACAAAGCGGAGCTGAAGGTGGCCATTCTAGAGGAATGGGAGTTGATCACACTGCAGGAGATCAATGACTGTGTGACTTCGATGCCAAAGCGGATGAAGCAGAGCCTTGAGCGCAACGGCCTGCAAGCTCAGACATGAGCGTTGTATGCTCCCAGTCGAGTCTTGTTGGTGCAACTCGCCGGTGTGCCATGTATCACGGCATGCTGGTACTAGTACAGTATTAGCCTTTCGCGGACGGCTCATATGTTTCCATTGTTGCATTTCTAGCGGCGTTTATGGCTGAAATGGGGCGTATTTGGTTGAATATGGTCGACTTGTTCATGTCTAGATGTCGACCTGGGATATCTGTGTGGGTCCGGAGCTGGTATGCATTGTTTGCTGTTCCGGCATGAGATATCGGCCTTGTGCGGATGCTTTTATTGCGTTGTGTATGACCATGGCCGACGAAGGATGAATTGGAGGGAATCGCCTGCCATCACATCTGTCATCTGGTATAGACCGCAGTGGAGACATAGTCCTTATTCGGACCCTTAACAATGTACTCGATAGTGAACCTCTCGAGGTCATCTCCGCGCATGCAGAACCTGTATTCGCAGTCATAGTTGTCCTCGACGCAGAGATGGCTGCCTTTAGCCACAATCTCCGTCTTGCCATCTGCGTCCTCCTTGCCCTCGGGCTCCTCAAACTCTAGCGTATGGAAGAAGTAATCCACCTCATCGTCTTTACTGTCCGGCTTCACAAACCAAGCCGTGATAGCCCCCTTCCCTTTCCCGCTGGCCTCATCATCACCGTCGCTGGTATACCGGTAGACATACTTCCTCCGGGCCTTCATCACCATCCCATTGTCCATCTTCAACTCCGCCTCTTCCGCGTACACATCCTCCCCGCCAGCCCCGCGCCTTGTTTCCTCCTGGGACGCGGCTCGTGCATCCTGCTGCTCCCGCGGCGTGAACGTCGCCGCCCCGGAGAATTGCCCCGAGGGCAGCGACGGCAGCGCGCTGCGCAGCGTGCGGTGTAGCGTCCAACGGCCGGAGATGAGGGGGAAGATGAGGGCTGCTGCTGCTGTTGCTGTTGCTGTTGCTGCTGGAGCGGAGGGGGCGGGGGTGGGGGAAGGGGCGGAGGGCATGCCGGCCGTGCCGATGTCGGGATGGAGGGTGCCGGTGGGTGATGGGAGAAGCTACTGTAGATGCGTGAAAGGACTACCCGAGGTATGATCGTTGGGGTTTGTGCGGCCTGGGTATTTCGCGGTACCTGGCCTAACACCATACGCCTGGGAGGACCCGGAGGAGGGCTTGAAGGCGGTTTAGAGGAGTTAAAAGCAACGAGGGGTCTAAGGTAACCTGCGGCCCGGCCCGAGCGGAGATCTGGACGTGATGGCGTGCTGGGGTGCCTAGCGGCGGGAAATTGACTTAGGGTTCAGTTTCTCTGGAAACATCTTGCTGCTGAGCATGTGATATATACCGTACCGTTAATTATATCGACCCTACTTGACATTCTACCCAACTTGCACTTTCCACATTCCATCCGCAGAATTCGCCATACATCTGCCAGTCCTAAAGAGTATACAAGAACGTCGGCTTCTTGTCGCCCAGCAACTCAATCTCCTTCTCGCTCTTGCCCTCCATGAGGTGATCGCGCTTACCCGCGCGGCGCTTCTTATTCTCAAGCGTCAGCAGCATCCTGGTGAGCAAGCTGCCACCAAGCAGGAAGAGGATGAGATACGCCATGACGACTCCATGGCCAGGCCTGTAATGCGGCGCGTCCTGCGCGCGGTAGATGTTGCTGCTGACCACGCCGTTGAGGTTGCCCCACCCGATGACGAACCCGAGCGTCACGCCGCGCTTGTACACGCCCTCGACGTTGTTGCTGGCCCACGAGATGGTGTTGGAGATGCACGGGTAGATGCCGACGGCCCCGAGGAACGTCCCCGCGTAGCTGAGCCCGGCGGATTTGCCGGCCAGCAGCATTGCGAAGCCGGCGATGCCCACTAGAGAGATGAGGATGTTGCACAGGCCGCGCTGGCGCGTGCGATCGGCGATGTAGCCGATTGCGATGGTCACAATGGCAGCAGCGGCGTAGGGCGGCACGGTGAGCAACTGCGCGTGAGTCGAGGTGTAGCCCAGTTCGTTAATGATGGACGGTAGGAAGAGAGAGAATGCGTAGAGCGGACCATCCGCGCCCATGTAGACGACCGCATACGCCCACGTCTTCCAGTCGAAGACACTGGCCCAGAAGTAGGACATCTTGAATGCCTCGTGCTCGGCCGACGATTGCTGGTCGGCTTTCAATCGCCGGATGACACGGGCGCGATCCGTGTCGTTCAAGAAGCGGGCATTGTCCGGAAAGTCGAACACCATGAAGAATGAGAGGACTCCCACGACCACTGTGAAGAGGCCTTCAAGGATCTGTAATGCATGCACGGATTAGACAATGGACGCTGAAGAGCAGGCGTATATGACTGAGACTCACAAAGATCCAGCGCCATCCCTCCTTTCCTTGAATACCATTCATATCTCCAATCGCGGCAGCTAGCAGTCCACCAAAAGACCCTGAAACAGCCGCTGCAGAGAAAAAGATGGCAGCTCTGATACCAAACTCGGATCGTTTATACCAGCAGGACAGGTAATAGTTGATACCCGGGAACAGACCGGCTTCGCAAAGACCAAGGAACCATCTTGCGGCCATGAGACCGGAAAAGCTCGTCACGAATCCCATGAAGGACATTGTAATACCCCAAAAGAACATGATCAACGGGAGGAAGAACCTCGGACGAAGACGCTTGAGGAGGACATTTGTGAGGGGCTCGAAGAGCGAGTAGGACACGAAGAATATGCTGAGACAGGCATTGTATTGCCCTCCGGTCATGTGCAAACTCGTGTTCAAGCCAACGATTTTGGCATTACCCTGCATGGTCGGTCAGCGCGGTTCTTCGGCCTTCCAAATTCGCGTGTCTCCCTTACAATATTGGTCCGGTCGAGAAAGGAGATCAGGTAGAGTAAACAGAGCTAGAGACACCAATCAGTCACTTCCTAATTCATCAGGTAGGCGGATGACGTACCCATGGGATGAGCCTCAGATCCAATTTCCAAAGCAATTTCCTGTCCTGTGCATCGCGTCGCATTAGTCACACCATGCTTGCACGAGATGAGGTCGCTGACTCGTTCAACATACAATTCTCTTCCTCTCCTCTTCACTCAGCCCTGCATCCGGATCGGCAGGGGCATCATGCAGGGCGATATCTTCCTGGAACTCGGGCTGCGGGAGCCCAACCTTCCTTTCCTCGGACGTCGGCGTGTCCATTGTATGTTGACGTCTTGTTGATATGTGGGAATAGGGCACGCCAGGTGGGTGGCTTGTAGACGATCAAAGAATTTTTGCGACAGAGGTAAGTGTGCGGACGAAGCAGGGGCTTTTAAAAGGAAGACGGCTGTGTCGGCACTCGTGGGGTGGTGGTCAGAGTCAGCAAGGGCTTTTGCAGCGCTGGAGCGGAGTAAGATATGCCGGGAAGGATGTCAATCCCACACTCTACGAAGTTACTCCGTGGGGCAGGGGGGCGGATAAATACGAAGTAATGCATCTGGGAGGGTGATCTTCTACTCATATACTCGACCGGGGCTCCAGGGCTCCACCGAGGTCCAGGAAGCGCAACGAATCACGCGCGTCATAGCCGTGTCCGTGGCTTGAGTGCCGACGACCATTCCTAGTTCAGCACAACTTCAACAATGTGCCGTGGGGAAAGCGGAGGCCCCGGTATTTTAGGGCCGGAGAAGGGATCCATCTTTCTCTGCTCTTTCTGCTTTCTTCCAGTCGACCGAGGCCCACAATTTGGCAAGGTGGAGACTCTGAAGAGGAATGACTTCAGATACGGTGGAGTACGAAGTCTTTAGCACCAAATGCGCATCCAACCAGAAGCGAGTCCGCCAACTCCACAATCTCTTCCCCGTCTTCTTAGAGGTCCGTCCCGTCGCCAGGCGCCCCACGCAAGGCGTCACGCGGAAGCCCAGGAATCTGACCTAAGACGCTTGCCGACTGCCCCAGTGCCCGCTCCCCAGCCCGCCAGGTTGCCGACCGAACTCTGCTGCCATTAAGCACACATTCTCGGATATTTCGCAAGGCGCTACCGACTAAAGTTCAGCCCTCTAAGTTCAATCTACGATGAAGCATAACCGGTGGCTTGTCCCATGACGTATGGTGCCTCATGTTGACAGTTCTTGATCCGGATCGTGAAGGATGCATAATTATTATGCTTCGTACGAAGTATAGTCTCGAAATAACTTTTTGAGCCCAGATCCTCCATTCATGCGTCAAGATATCACGGTATTTTTCATACCCCAACTCCCTCTCGAAGAAATTTTGGTATCAGTGATCATCTTTTAGCTTATGCGTGTCCATAATTCCCAAGACGTCTCTCCGCTTCTTGACGGCAGACGCGAGATTCTCCAGGACCACCTCTGTATCTTCCCAGCTGATGCATGCGTCCGTGATACTGACTCCATATTTCAGGCCTGCCTTGCCCTCCTTGGGCATCTTTTGGTTCCCTATGGAATAAATGTTAGCTCATCGACTCGGACAATAAGAACTGCTCATGCACCTTCAGCGATGTTGCTTTCGATCATAACGCCCATGATGCCTGTCTCTCCTTTCGCGATTTGCTCCGCAATATTCGCGGCAACCTTCGGTTGATTCTTGTGGTTCTTCTCCGAGTTGCCGTGACTGCAGTCGACCATCACCCTCTGGTTGACACCAACCTTCACCAACTTCTCTTTCGCCTCGTTGATACTCTGTGCATCGTAGTTTGTGCCCTTCTTGCCTCCCCTCAGAATAACGAAGCAGTCCTCATTGCCAACAGTCCCGACAATGGCGACAACCCCCGGCTTGGTGACAGACAGGAAGTGATGTGGGTGCCTTGACGCCCCAATCGCATCGATGGCTACATCCAGCGAGCCGTCCGTGCCGTTCTTGAAGCCAATAGGGAAACTTGACCCACTTGCTAGTTCTCTATGCACTTGGCTCTCCGCGGTTCTTGCACCGATAGCCCCGACACTGAGACAGTCGGCCAGAAATTGTGGTGAAATTGTATCGAGCAACTCCGACGCGATGGGCATGCCCTTGTCCGTTAGGTCAACGAACAGCTGGCGGGATATACGTAGACCCTTGTTGATCTTGAACGAATTATCGATGTCCGGATCGTTGATCAAGCCTTTCCAACCCACTGTGGTCCGTGGTTTCTCGAGGTAGGAGCGCATAACGATAAGAAGCTCATCCCGATACTTCTCCTTCAACTTGAGCAACCGATCACAGTATTCCAAAGCAGCGGGAGGATCGTGGATCGAGCAGGGTCCGACGACGACTAGCAGGCGACGCAATGGGTCTCTACCCTGTACAACTTCGACGGCTTCATTCCGGCCCTGAAGTACGGTAGCTTTCGATCGTTCTGTCTGCGATGCATATTAATATAGGAAATTCCAGGTATATAAGGGGCTGACTGACTTGTGGGATCTCGTATTGCAGCAAATCCGGAGGGGTCAATGGGTTGTCTAGCAACGGTCAAAGTGAGTCGAGTGACGATCTGAGTGATTTAGCATGAACATACATCCGCGAACTTGATGTTTCACAGTCAGTATATATAATTTGGATGAAGGAAGTGTCTGAGCTCACTGCGCCAGTCCTCCGAACTCCCTTTGTCTCCGACATGCTTGTTCTCTATGTAGAACTAACCGATGAGTCAGTCGCTGTACGATTTTGCTTGCAGGCAGAACGGCGCCGGTAGGAAGCTTTTCGACTTACGGACATACTGAAGTAGCCGACGAGAAGGATTGGCAAAGCCAAGATTCAGCGGAATTGGGCAGTCTAAGGGGCGTGGTAGACTCGGAGATTTATATAGAAAGTCAAGAAATTCAGCGGAAGGGCGCATGAAAGATCTGAACCAATGACGATGCAGCTAAGTCTTGGTTGGCGGTGAGGTGCACGAGCCCCTCGCGTAGCCAATCAAATGCAACGGTTACTACTAGGACATCCAGGTATCACCATAAAGATCTCCAAATGCAATTGCAAAAGGGTAACACGGAGTGGGCCAAGACGGGTCACAATTGGAGTGATTCTGCTAGGCGTCTTCAATCCGGGTGTCAACACTTCTGCGCTGGGCAATATTCCCATGAATAGTGCTCTTCAGGGCCGGAAAGCGGAACTCAGCATGCATCAATAATAGACTCTTTCTCCTGTGCCTTGTTGACACCACTTATCGATCAGCTAGCACATTTCCCAGCCCTCTCAATCCTTCCTCTGGGCTACATACAATCATCAACGGTCTGCTTTCTGAGTACTGCAAACCTTGAGTGAATGTCGGCGGTCGGCTTCTGTTTCCTGGGCAGAGGACACGCGGATGAGTTTAGAGCATGGTGATATTCACGGGTCACATTGACAGCATCTTAATAATTATCAAATTGCGGACCGCCAGTCGATAAGCAGGGCATACAGACCACCCTTAGTGAGAGATCTGCTGTAGCGCATGTCATATTCGTAGCCTTGGTACTGTACCCCTGAGCATGTCGAAACGCACTTTAGCGGAGAGTAGCTGGAGCGCGCTAGAGGGCAATCGCGATGATAGCGCAACGCCGTGCGCGAAACTTCACGATGTCCATCTGAGCTTCGCGACCCTCCACGTCTCATACCTCCACCGCACATCTGCCACCTTCCTTGCGCTACCGTCGCTGACTGCTACATCGAGATGTAAATGCTGTTGCTATGAAGTTCAAGCTGAACGTCCAGGTCTTTCCGACCGAAGCGGAGGGTGTCAAGCCTTTTCGGTCCTTCCTCTTACTCTGTCCGGACACTTCGATCACGCTTCAGGAGCTTTGTGCTCAAATTCTGGACCACTGGCACAAAAACTATCCGCAATATCCGTAAGCGTGATGCCATATCGTGAGATATATATGCTAATTCTGGCTGTCCTTTTCAGGCATTTCGACATCAAAAAACTACAAAGTAGCGCAAGAGCTGACCTGGATCTTGACTACACCGTCTCAGATATTTTCGACGAAAAGGACAATGTAGTTGTTGTTATACAAGCGCCCAACTCCCGTGACAGTTCGATACCTCCACAGTCGTCTCTTCGACCGCGGGTGGGGCGGAGCAGCAGAAAACGCCCCATTGACGCTGTGCATGGGTCAATCTTAGGCGGCGTTTCTGGCAGACATTCCCTCGCAGAACAGGTTGCAAGCACTGATGCAGCCCGCACTGCAGCAATAAAACGACGCCGCGTGGAAGAACTCGAAGCGCTTGAAGAGGAGGATGAACCAGAAGAAATAGCTTTCGTCCATCCAGATCGCCCGCTCAAATCTCGCGAGAGGGACGATGAGGAGATCCAACTGAATGGATCAGCAGATGCTCCTGGACGTGCAGCGTCCGTCCTGATCGTTGAGGACTCGCAAGCATCAGGTCATAGGGTTCTGGCAACGGGTGAGCACCCAACTGATCGGACAACCTATATCAAGACTGAGTCGGAAGACGAGCTAGGTCCAGACCCGTATGGGACACCTCAGTCTTCTACTATACAAAATGGTACACACCCACAGCAAAGATCGGAAGCCGTACCGGATACACCGCAAGCGGGCCAACAGTCCGTCTACGATGGCTTTGTACGACTGAACTCTCCGGAGCTAGGTGATCCTTTTCCGAACAGTCGCGCTCAGCTACCTGCTCCAAACAAAAGGAGTGCATCAAAGGATATCGGCAAGGGGCGTTTGGGAAGCCCTTTCCAGCAACTCCCGGAGGAGACCACCGCAGCTGGTGTTCCAGAGCAAAGGCAGCCCGAGGAAGCGACGAACGGGAAACATCCAGGAACAAGCATACCGCTTGCTTCTGACAGTCGTACACTCGTGTTTAACAAAACTCCGGACAAGCACGCACGTTCCAACTCCTCTGTCTCACAGTCTGACGAGTCCCAAGCTGCAATGAAGCTCTCAGTAAAATCCACCTCGGCTCATGTCGATGTATACAACGACTTTTCAAGTCCCCAAAAGCGAACACCTAAAGGGGCAATGCTTTCTACGCAAGGAGGCTCTCTCTCGACCTCTTCAAAACGCGATGCAATGATTTGTAGAGCAGACTCCGCGGAAACGGACATCCCCAGGACCATCCCAAAGGCCGAAGTCAAATGGTTGCAGGCTCACAACATGCTAAATGGAACGTCCGGCCATGGACAGTTGTCACTCGAGCAATCTCCCAGGACAGCTGCTGTTGAAGAAGTGAAAACAGGTCTTAACGGAAGAGTGGCATCTAGTGATTCGTCCAGTTCCGAAGGCGAAGAAGACTCCAGTGAAGATGTGGAGGAAGTCATACCCTCTCGGCCTGGGCCTGCTCCACAGTTCGATATCCGCAGAGAGATGGCAGAACGGCAGAAGATACTGGAAAGGGCTCAGCTGAACGAGGAAGCGAAACATCGCACGCCAACTCGGCGCCAAAGCTTACAAAATTCAAGGCCGAGCCATGTGCCATCAAAGAGTGATGTACGTCTCTCAGGAGCTGGCAGTCCAGAAGTGGAGGCCCGCTCTCAGGCCAATGGTCAGGGCGAGGGCGCACGAACAGGGCACAGCTTGGAGCAGCCCCTCTTAGCTCGAGAAAATGAGAACACACCGCAACTGGGGAACACGGAGAAGCCACCGGTCAAAGCTGACCATACTGCAGGCCACGAGCAACTGAAAGTCAATGGAGCAAGAGAAGGAAGTCAGCCGCTTGCAAAGGTGCAGCGAACCCGAGGAGCTCGTAAGCAGGAAGAGAAGCAAAGCAGACTCCAGGAGCAACAAAAGGCCAAAGAGATCACCGAGAAAGAAATGGAGAGACAGGAGAGAGAGGCACGTCAAAAGGAGGAGGAGGAGACAGCGCAACGCCAAATGGCAGAGCAAAGGAGATTAGCGAGAGAAAAGGATAAACAAGGGACGGAGGAGCACAAGGGGGCAGAACACAATGGAGCGACTTCGAAGAAAAGACGTAACTCCGAAGAAAACCCTAAGCCAAGAGAGACTGCGGCTCGAGAAAAGACCCGGAACAAGGCTTCGCAGGATGTAAAAGAGGGGGGTAGATCTAATGGACCTGGCACACCTGTCACCTCTGGACTAGATGCTGCAATTCAGGGCCTCAAAGGTGCTGCCGATGTTTTGGAAACTTCAGCTAAAAGGTTCAGAGACGCCACCCCTGGTAAACTAATTCCAGCGGGTCAAGAAGTCCCGTCGACTAAGAGACGGACATCCTCAAATTCGAGCAGCAGATCACAGATAAGGCGCAAGCTTTCGGCCTCTCCAGCCCTCCCTGGTTCTATGCACCAGAAGGGATCTGGCATGGCATCGACTGCCCAAGAAAATGAGTCTGGACCAGTGGATACAGGGCTAGAGTCACAGATGCCCCTGCCCGGCCAGATCCAGAGAAAGCCGTCTGTGACCTTTCGGATGGTCCCTGATAGTCAGCCTGCCGTTCCGTCCCATCCGACCCATACACCGAAACCTACTAGTATCCTAAAACAGACTTCTCTTCAGCGCTCTACCAGTGGTTCGTCTGCCGGAGTCGTGGAGGAAGCTATGGCTAAGGGCTGGACGCCCGCTTCACTCAGCCGCACGCCATCCAATGAAAAGAAAATCCAACCGAAAATCACCACAGCAATGAAGGGGAAGACGAAGATTGTCAACCCTCCTTCCCCTCCAAGAAACGAAACTGTCCTTATTTCTGACGATGAATCCAGCTCATCCTATCTTACTGATTCAGAAGAAGACATGCAGGTGACAGGCAACGGCGACGGCGGGGCATCAACGTCCGCAAAGAAGTCTAGTAACGCCGGCATCCCTAAGGACACGGTCAAGCCCCGCGATTCAGAGCGACCTGCGGCCGCTGGAAGCCCTGTGCAATGGGAAAAAGACAATGATTCGGAATCGACAAATCAACAGGAGAGTGCTGGCTCGCAACAGGCCCAGGTAAACGGCAACCCGCCAGGAGTCTCAGTACCTATTTCGCAAGCCGAGAATGGATCTGCCAGATCTCAGTCAAGGTCACATTCTCCTGCTCACACCCCAGTGCGATATATGTCACGCACACCCACATCCGAATCGGACTCTGAAGAAGAACTGGAGGAAGGTGAGACAGGATTGTCGGCTCCCCAGGTTCCGGATGGAAACATTGAGTCTGCGGATTCTTCGTCTTCCGAGTCAGGCGAAGATGATGAAGACGATGAAGTGGACGAAGACTCTGAGGAGGAAGCCCGCGTGGACGATACAAATCAGCCGTACATGCCCAAATCTTCCCCGCCCTCATTGGCACGAAATGGGACCTCATCCAGCACAAAAAGTCACCAAGACTTGGACGCACTGCTGCAATCAGACGCCCTTGAATCATCATCTCAGGTACCATCAGCGTCCCTTCCTAAAATGCCCCTCGCTTCGTCACAACAGTCTTCACAATCGAGGCCATTGCGTAAGGCAGTTCCGGAGTTCCACCAGTTCAAGTCACTCAAAGATTTCAAGGAAGCTGGAGGACTCGGTCCAGGGTCACGGGATGGCCTTGCAGCCAAGCCTTCACCCGCAGTAACTGCGATGTGGGCAAGCTCGCAGAGTAAACGGTCGCCCGCTGGTAGAGCGCCCTCCCCGCCATCGGATGAGGAGAGCGGTTCTTCTTCTTCCGAAGAGGAAACCTCCGAATCTTCTGAAGACGACGATGATGATGAGGGAGGCAGCAAAGGCACCCCGAATAGCCAGCATCTAGGGTCTGATTCGCAGAAGAGGGGTAGCCTCGGAGGCAGGTTTAAGAAACTCATGCAGAGTGCGTTACCCCTTTTCTCCAGCAGTCAATAGGCCCACCTGCGTCAGTCTGTACGTGGCCTGTATTCTCTGTCAAGATCACTTCCTTGGCTGCTAAGCAACCATTGCTGATCCTTCTCTTTCTCCCAGTGCGAACAGCCTCGCGTTGAAGTGACCGGATCTGCCCATGTCCTTACATTGTGTATCCGGCGGCCCCTCTTGCACCACTTTCTATTTCTGGGTAGGACCGGTTTGTCTGGTCTCGGTGGGGGGGTTTTTTGCCTGCAGCGTTTGGTCTGTGAAATGCATTTAATGGGTTTCTTCTCCAGCGACCGTTTTGTTCTTCGTCCAGGGGCGGATTCTGTTCTATTTGGCATGTTGATGGTGTGGTGAACACCACCAATCATGTCAGGGTTCTATCTTTGCATTCGGCATCACTGTTCACGAAAAGCGGTGTGGTCTGCATCCATTCAAGGCACGACATGGTTCTGACCTAAAACCTTCCGAGTTATCTATCTCAGAAGCAGCTTTTCTGTACAAAATTTAGGTACCTCTAGGCTGACAATCGAGTCAAGACTCTTTTACAAGCAAATGAGACCATTGAGATCGTATAAACTTTTCGCTCCTCCAAACGGAGCCTGTGCATGCATGATATCGCCTTTTGGTGCCCCGCTCAAGGCAACTGATCCACATCCGTTCCATCGACCACATGCTCATCCGCCGCGCCGCGGACCTTGTAGCTGCCCTTCTTGGCCTCCTTGACCTTGTCCATCCAGCCGAACGTGTCGTCGAGCTTGCCCAGCTGGATGCCCTGCAGGGTGGAGATCAGCTTGACGAAGCACGGCCCGGGCTCGTTGTTCTCGCCGCGGCCCGCCGTGCCGTAGACGAACGTCTGGTTTGCGGACGGCAGGTGGATGGATCGTATGGGCACGAGCGCGGCGGCGGTACCAGCTGCGAGGATCTCGGTGAAGGAGGGGAGCTCAGTGTATGGGATCTAGCCCAAGGCGTCAGTAAAGATGGAAAGAAGTCGAGGATGAGAGATTTTGACATACTGGTCTCTTCTCGACGGTCCAGCCAAAGGACTTGGCCAGGTCTCGCACGCTCTCACTCGTCGTGCTCTTGATGATGGCTTTGCTGTCCGGTGTCACGAGCGTGACCTTGTCGCCGTCCTGCTTGATTCCCACGAATCCGCTCGTTGAGAACTCGTCGATGTATTTCCGCTCCTTGCTATCCAAATGCAGTGTGATGCCGTATCCCTCGGCGTATGCCTTTTGGCTCCACCGCAGCACGGGCGCATAGTTCCCACCCACCTTGGCCGAGCCGGTACCCTCCGGTGCCGCGCGGTCAAACTCCTCCAAGATAAGCGCTTTTACCGGCGCTGTGCCGTGGTACACTCCAGTGGGCACGACATAGACGCAGAACATGTATTCCTCGGGCGGACTCAGCCCCAACTGCGCCGACGAACCGAAGATCAGAGGACGGATATACAGCGCGGCGCCCGTCTCATGCGGGGGCACATACGCCGCATTGAGCGCGACGGCCAGCCGCACGCACTCCAGCCAGTGCTCTGTGGGCACAACCGGGATGCTGACCATCTCCGCCGAGTGCGCCATGCGGTCGGCGTTCATGTCCGGGCGGAAGATCTGGATGTCGCCCGAGGGCGAGCGGAAGGCCTTGAGGCCCTCGTAGGCTTGTTGGCCGTAGTTCAGGGCTGGCGACATGCCGTGGATGCGCAGGAACGGGTCGGTGACGAATTCTGGTGCGGTCCATTTGCCGGTCTTGACGCTGTAGTGGGATTCGATGTGGCCATTGACTGGGATGTGAGTTAGTCCGCACCAGGTCTCTGGCGGGCCAAGGACGACATACCTTCTCTGATCTTGAAGCCAATGTCGGACCAGTCTGGAGAACAAGGACTTGTCAGTCTTCAACCATCAGCCGTGGAGAATGCGGGGATGGTACCAATGGTGTTTACCGGCGGGGGTGGGAAGCTCATATTTGCGATTGCGAAGAGGCCTGGATACGTTCACACGATTTTACCAGGAACAAGAAAGCGAGAGATCGTTTCTGATCACTGGTCCAAAGAGTGTATGTGGTAATTCCTGATTATACGAAGTAATTAATCATGACTGCGACTGATCTTACATGCTCACAAAAAGGGAACCAACCCGCCGGTTTCGCAGGCGGTGTACCGGGGCAGAATGGCTGCGCTAGACCCCAGAGTTTCCGGCGATTGGAGGAAGCATCAGCCAGGGACACGGATGTTTACATGGCCTGACATGGCATGACAACCAGCACGACCAGCAACTCCTTCCACCATCACCATGACTGCCATTAGCTAACGGGCTTCTTTTGCTTCTTTTGCTTCATCTTTGCTCAAGCGCTTCCTGTTCTTCAGTTGCTTTGCTTTGCTTCACCTACCTCGTTGCTTCTGTCAGGATGCCGACCAAAGCGAACCGCCGGTTTATCGTCTTGCTCTTTGGCGGCGCCTTCTTCCTCTGCTTCTTATTTGTCTCCTTCTTCCGCCAGCAGTCCATAGGGACTCGATCGGCGGGAGCGTCAATACCCGTTCATCATGTTGATATCTCCCCTGCGACGCTGAGCGGGGGTGTGATCGCGCCGAAACTGGGCAACGAAACGATCAAGTACGCAAATTCTGGACGCCTAGGGAGGTGGAAGCTAGAGATGCTGATTACAGGCGCAGAGCGGAACTAGGACGAGCAGCTTGGAAACTGATGCACACCACCATGGCGCGGTTTCCGGACAAGCCTACGCCAGATGAGAGCACAGCACTACAATCCTACATCCACCTGTTCGCAAGGTTATACCCTTGGTACGTGTGGAGTCAAGCCAAAAGCGTGCGTCCGTCATCGGCCACTGATGTGTGATGTTCTACAACAGCGGCGAGTGCGCACAGCACTTCCAGAAGTTACTCGAGGAATACCCGCCACAAGTGTCATCGCGCTCCTCCGCGGCAGCCTGGGCCTGCCACGTGCACAATGAGGTCAACAAGCGACTGCACAAGGAGCTGTTCGACTGTTCGAAGATAGGGGATTTCTACGACTGCGGATGCGCAGAGGATGATGAGGAAGCTGGTGCATCAACATCCGTGAGTGATGATCACCTCGATCCTTGTTTCCATATGGAGCGCATTCGATTGACGAATCATGACAAGGGCCGACCAAGCACAGATAAGGAGTCGGACAAGGACGTGACGCTAAAGTTGGAAAAGGAAGGGTAAGCTCGAGAGAGGTCCGAAGAGAGTGGGATGCACATGCTAATGTTAGGTCGGACCAAATAGGCTGACTGCAGGTGGTTGAAACACTTGTGGCTGTTTGGGAGTTTTGGTGGCGGTGCAATCAGGTATTTGGACGGCAGCATTATCATTGCATCATACATAGAGACATGGCCAGACGGGAGGGCTGCGAAAAGGGAGATACACTTTGGCACGTTTTTATTATTGGCTACACCGGGTGCATCGATCCGGCATAGTATTATTAGGCATATTGACCTATCATCTATCACACTACCCTTTCGACCTCCTATTCACTACTCCTGTACGGAAGCTCGACATTCTGTGCTGTGCTGCATAATTACGATAAGCACATGGGAATATAAGGATGGGATGCATGTGTGGATAAGGAGTGGCCAGTGTCAGCTGGGGCTCCCAGGGGTTGGTCAGGTCGCAGGGATCCATGCCGCTAAGGGGTGTCATCTGCCGCTGCTGCAGTTCGTCCGGGTCGCGAGGATGCGCAATTGCGACTCGGCAGCTGTCCGAAGAACGTGAGCGGGATCTCTTGACCTATGGAAGGGCCTTCTGGATGTTTTAGAAATAAATAGGCCTTGTCTGCCCCTTTTTCTTCCTGTCTCTTTCTCTGTCTCTTGCCTACTATTGGTGATGCGGAACTTGGTGTTTGTCCCAAACAACTCTCTCGCTGGATCCCGAGTTGCGTCCGTGCATCCGTCGAAACACGTCCCGGGCGTCTCAAGCTTTTGGTTGGTGCATGTGCGAAACACGACTGAAAGCCAAGCGAGTCCAAAGACCAAGAGCGACTTTGCCCGAACGGTAGTAGGGGGACAAGCAAGGCCCAGGAAAGAAAACCACCAAAATAAATTCCTGGAATCCCTGACGCCCCTCGCAGCTGCACGGCACAGCAGACACCGATACCAACAATCCATTCCTTGATCTGCCGGCTGTCAAAACACCAACCGCGGCACGCGCTCGTCCAACCAACTGTCTCTTCCCCTTCCCCTTAGGGCCCGCGTCCGTTGCTGTGTCCGGTCCGTCTCGTCTCGCCGCTACGTGCACACCGCTCATTCATGACAGCTCATCACCAACCCTAAACCCTCATTGCGAATCGTCTCCTGCAAACTAAAGATCAAGTCCGACTCTGCAGTAATAATGGTTTCCTTCAGCTGCGAGGTCAGTCATCACTGTTGCCCCACATGTTCGCCCGCCATTGCCCGCGTCTTCATGCCCAATCCCTGTGGAAGGCCAGGTGCTCGACCATGATGCTAACGGTCATCGCGCATAGGGCTGCGGTGATGTGCTCACCAAGAAAAAGCTTGACGGTCACCGCAACCAATGTCACGCTCCCTTCACTTGTCTAGATTGCATGGTCACCTTTCGAGGCACCGAATATCGAAGCCATACTGTACGTCGCCCCCTACACAAACATCTTCATTCTCGTCCAAAAAGTTTTCGGTCACGTTGAGAGGGGAGGAAGAGGGGATTTTTTGCCCCACTACGCCTGGGCGCAAACCCGTGCTACGGTCACATGAAAACAATTGTTGTCCAATGATCATTAGACAATGCCTAACTGACGTGGCACCAATAGAGCTGTATCAGCGAAGCGCAGAAATATCAGGGCGCCCTGTACCGGCCAGAGAAGGAGAAAAAGCAGGGCAAATCCGTGAAGGTTGATTCTTCTGCCCTTACACCCAGGAAAGCCTACGTCGAGGATGCCCCCGAGGACGGGAGCCGTGATAGATCAGCTGTGGCTGTCGTGGATGCCCCTCCAAAGGCACCATCTCCACCACCGGCAGCACCTGAACCGGTGAATGTATTTGACTTCCTCGTCACGGAGGAGACTCCGAACGCTTCGAAAGTCTCCCTAGCCGCCAATTCGCCGGTCAAAGAACAGATGCGCATGGTCAAAGATGCCCGGGCGGTGTTTGAAGCTAGTCGCTCATTGGCGCGCATTGTCAATGGCGATCCTGTCAACACCGATTCATGGCACGAGCAGAGTGATGGAAGCTTTGAGCGCAATGGATACACCTACGGTTCCGCTCCGATACCTTCCAACTCACCGGCCTCCGTCCTTACTCCAGCACCTAAAGACCGGGTACGAGAATACGAGCGGGAGTTGGAAAGACAGCGGGAACGCAGCAGCAAGTCGGGCAAAGACAGCCAGAAGAAACGCAAGCGCCAGACAGTCGAAGAGCTTGACCTCTGGCGAGGACGTGACGTGGCCATGACGGATGCGCCGCCGGTCCTGCAGCACTCCGGCCTCACAGGCGGCCTGTCCCGCATGCTCACCCGTCCAGACACCTTCCCTCCCTCGCCAGACTACTCCCCCAACGAACCCAACCACCACACCCCCGCCAGCCCACTGAAGCGCTCCAAACGTGCTCCGAAAGAGAAGTCCAAAAAGGAAAGCAAGCGCGCCGAGAGCTCGACCTCGGGCAACGGCGCAGTCGGCCTCCTCGCGCTCATTTCCAACCGCAAATCCAAATCCAAGCGCGACGCCTCCCCCGACGCCGACGACAGCGAGAACACCAAGCAGAAACACCGGTCCCGGTCCAGCCGCCATCACGACTCCCCGGACGCCGACGGCGGCAAGCGCCGCAAGGTCAAAGCGATCGAGTACCGCAAGGACGGTGCGGAG
>BCIG01000051.1:0-18383 GCA_001599915.1 Symbiotaphrina buchneri | reverse complement strand
ATGCTTTTGGCCGGTGAGATCCTGTGCGGCCTGTGCTGGGGCGTCTTCCAGACCCTTACCACGGCTTATGCCTCCGAGGTCTGCCCCATCGCTCTGCGGGCTTATCTAACTACATACGTGAACCTTTGTTGGGTGTTTGGTCAGTTCATCGGCTCTGGTGTCTTAAAAGGCGTCGAGAGCCTCGAAACGGAATGGGCGTACCGCAWCCCCTTCGCTGTGCAATGGTTCTGGCCTATTCCTTTGATCACAGGCTGCATGCTCGCTCCCGAGTCACCCTGGTGGTGTGTTCGGCACAATAAGATCGAGCAGGCCAAACACAATCTGCGACGTCTTACCAGCCAGAAAGATGCAAATCTCGAAGCGAATCTAGACAAGTCCATTGCCCTGATGCGATACACGAACGAGCTGGAAGCTGAAGAGATCGCCGGTACGTCCTACCTTGACTGTTTCAAAGGTACCAATCTCCGCCGAACCGAAATCGTCTGCTGCACCTGGGTTATCCAGGCCATCTCGGGCGCCGCTTTCATGAGTTATTCAACCAACTTCTACGAGGCTGCCGGTCTACCTAGCTCTGACGCCTTCGACATGACCATGATCCAGTACGCTCTGGGCGCCGTTGGCACATTTTGCTCCTGGTTTGTGATGATCTGGCTCGGTCGCCGCACGATCTACGTCACCGGGTTAGCCGCTCAAAGCACTCTGATGTTTATCATCGGGTTTGCCGGGATAGCACCTGGACATCCTGCGCGCGACTGGGCGATCGGCTCGATGCTGGTCGTCTTCACGTTTCTCTACGACCTAGGCGTTGGACCCGTCTGCTATTCGCTCGTGGCTGAGCTATGTTCTACGCGACTGCGCGCGAAATCGATCGTGCTTGCCCGGAACGTGTACAACGTCGGTGTTATCATCGTCAATATCCTCTCCAACTATCAGCTTACCAGCACGGCCTGGAACTGGGGTGCCTACGCTGGCTTTTTCTGGGGCGGCGGCGCTCTGATTTCCTTCATATGGGCGTATTTTCGCCTTCCAGAACCCAAAGGCCGGTCTTACAGCGAACTTGATGTGCTTTTTGAGCAACGTGTCTCCGCCCGGAAGTTCAAGCAGACCAAAGTCGACATTACCGGAGGCAACCTACACCGACAAGTTGGGCAAGAATCGGAGAAATAGCGTGGGGCAGCGAATTCTACCAAGAGATTGTATCCTTCCGTCTCATTAGTCTTGCACTTGGCTATTTATTATAGGCGCAACTCAAGGTAATTGCTTTTGCTCTGTGACCATCTTACCGCATGAGTCGAGATCCCGTGATAAAGGAGGTAAATTAATATAAACCTTGGGTCACTGCTATTGAAGACCCTCAAAATTCAGTGTAGAAGAGTCAGCTCCCTCTGCCCACCTTCACCATCCGATTTAACGGCCAAACTGAGACTCAGCCACCTCATTGATATTAGCGATGCCCTCTGCCCTAAATAAGTCTCTCTCCGGATACGCGAGCGACGTCACATTCGTATCAAACACCATATCCTGCGGCCCCAGGCCATCGCTGATATTATACGACGGCCAGATGGGGACTCCCGCCACACCATGCGAGTTGGGATCCAAATTAACCACAAAGCTAACCCACATACGACTCATGATTGTGGCCAGCTGGGCATACGTCGGGGGCTCGTCCGTGAAGGGGTTGATAGCATCGATGACATAGCCATAGCCGTTAACGTTATCAAAGACGAACGCTACTTCCTGGAAATGGGTTGCGCCGATCAGGTTAGGCTGGCCGGCTACCAGGACGTTGAAGCGGTAGCAGTATGCTGGCACGCTGTAGTTGCTCCAGGACTCGCATGTAGCGCGCCGAGTCCCAATCATGAGATAGTCGCCCGCGAAGGCGGCTTGTCGCTTGTATTGCAGCCCGATCGTAGTGTTTTCAGGTCTGCCAACGAAGGTGGCGGGGATGCCGATGGATGGAATGTCCGGGTAGAGATAGGATATGATCTTGGCAGTCTCGGCATCCGCGCCATAGGATTGCACAAGAGCTAGGAACTCGGTGTTGTTGTTGATCCCATCTTCGCCGAATGCGGTCCCTTCGTCTGAATTCGCTCCGATGAGGAACGGTACGCGCACGAAGGAGCCATTTGCGAGCAGCTGGCTAGCGAATGTCGGGATGAAAGCTCCATCGATGACGGGCATGAAAGAATATGATGGCGTGACATTGAACGCTGTATTGAGCGTATCGAACGGCAGGGCTCGGAGAAATCCAATCGGGTCAGTGACATTCGCGCATCCCGTCGCCTCCGTAATGTTGTTGTAGTTGGCCTGTCCTTGTACAGCATTCTCCAGCGTGAAAAGGTTCGGACCGCCTGACTCCGCAATGGCAGCGCGGAAGAGCCCATCATCTCGTCCCCCGTATGCAATAAGTTGTGCGCCTACGGACATTGCGCCGGCGCTCTCGCCCCAGATCGTCACCTTGCTTGGCGAGCCCCCAAATGCCCCAATGTTCTCTTGAACCCAGTGTAGAGCCAGGCGTTGGTCCAGCAAGCCGAGATTGGTCAGTCCAGCTGATGCAATGGTGTCGCTGTACAGGAATCCCCAGCCGCTCAGGCGGTAGTTGATGGAAACACCGATGATGGGCTGATTGATGGCCACAGAGTTCTCCACAATGAAGGAGAGGTTGTAGCGTTTATCTGCCGAACCGCCCATCACAAATCCACCTCTGGGAGTGTTATTAGCATAAAACTTGAAAAGTAGAAGTGCGGACATGCCCATGGATCCACACAGCGACCGGCAAGTCCGCGTCCTCGCTGATGCCTGCTGGGCGGATCACGTTAAGTGTCAGACAATCCTCGGATACATTATAGCCAACATCATCGCCCTGTAACAATCAGCCATCTTCCGCCGAACATCAAAGTGCAACATACACCATAGCCGACACATTCTGGGGAATACTCGAAGGCATCTTTCTCCCCGCTCCAGGAGCTGTTGAGACTCTGAGGAAGATTCAATCGCAGATCACCAAGAGGCGGTTGAGCAAAAGGAATCCCAAGGAAGAAGTCTTGGTTATATCCAGCGCTATATACTCCTTTGAGCGTGCCATTGAGGACGGTGGCAGTTGGTGTGTCCCCCGCCGCTCTCGGTGAGTTCGATGCGGTGGTAAGTGCACCGCCAAGAAGCAGCAGCTGGCAAACCCGATGAAGATTTCGATAAGCTCCCATTTCGGAATAATTGAAGACGATCAGAGCTATCGTCAATGCGATGAACTGGAGCGGCAACCCCGCCTTTTTATCTTCTCTCCTCACGGCAGATCGGCTGCCATCCGGCATCGGCCGACGTCGCCATTTACATCCAGCCATGCAGGTAGTGCCTGACCGACTTTTAGCCTGAGCAACGGTCGGCAGGGGTTTCGGCATAATGATGCTTAATGGGAAAGTCCGCCGGCGCATGACGTCGTACTAGCTCACTTGTTCCCCGCTCGCGAAAGCGGGGTCACCATCTCGATCCCGCAGCAGGTGGACAGATGGTCGATGAACGCCAGAAGACCGTAACCCACGACTCTGCTGAATTCATTCTCTGGACGACACGAGACACTTACTCAAAACAAGCGCGTGGTGATTGCACGTTCAGAGTGCGCTGGAAGTCTGGTCGCAGTCGCAGGGGCAAATATAGATAGAAGAAATTTCAGGTATTCTTGAAGGATTGTAAACAGCAGTTATGGAGACGCTTTTCTAGGTGATGGTCATTTCCAGAAAACTGTCCACCTATTCTTTCTCTCCGCGTCTAAACGTTTCCTTGATAATCTCGCCCTTCCTTTCGCTTCTCAGTTTAAATTCCGCGGGAAACGGCTTCGGCCCAAACAACGACGTAGGGTAATAGTTCCAGACGTCAACTTCCAGCCTGCGACCCGTGGCAGCGTCCACCGGTGCCTGGACATCAAAGGCCCAGAGCAGCCTCGAGGTGAGAATGAATAGAGAATTCTCAGCCAGATGATATCCGGGGCACACCCGCCGGCCTATGAAACATTAGATAATTATCCACTGTAAGGACTGCGAGTTCTGGGCGATTCTCACCGGAGCCAAACGCAAAGTGGTCGCGGTTGCGAACGTCAGAAGCGTTAATGCATTCTCCGGCGGTCATGTCCATGCCCAAGAAGCGGCTGGGATCGAACCTTTCAGGGTTGGGGTATAGCTCTGGGTTGTAATGGATTGCCCTACGACGGTTCAATATCCTGCTGCTTACTTCTCGACGTTTTTCACTCACCAGTGACAGAGAGCGATGCTTGACCCCTTTGGAATGAAATAGCCCTTGTAAACAACGTCCGCCTGCGAAAGTTGTTAGAAATCTAGGGCGATATTCTGGCCATCGTCCGGATTTGGATCATGTACCGTAGACACATGGCGGATAGCATCGTTTGTCACGCTTCTCCACCGTAGGACCTCCTTGACCATGGCTCGAATGTAGGGGAGATTTGGTGAGTCCTCAAACGCAGGCATCCTGCCTCCTCCTACTTCATCCAGCTCTTTGTGCGCTGCTTTGACGGTTTCGGGGAATGCCACGAGGCCTAGGATCAGACTGTTGAGGGAAAGTTGTGTTGTATCTGCATCAGTCAGGAACGGATAAGCGTGGTGGAGTTGTCCTACGTCAGGATAAGACAGGGAAGAGATATACCAACACCGGCCTCAAGCATACTGCCGGCAATGTAGGCCGCTTGCACTTCAGAAATCTCCATCTTAGGATAATCAACCTCCATGAACTTCTCCGCGAAACAGCCAGTATGCCGTCCCGCTTCGAGTTGCTTCTTCAAGCGATTCCACAGACCCAACCACAGTCTTACTTCCCGCTGGTGCAGCTCTTCATACTTTTTCCGCCACCACTGAAGACGTCTTGGGAGCATCTCCAGCACTGGATACTGGTCAACGGCAAACCTCGTCACCACCGCATCTGAGAAGAATTTCGTCTCTTCGCGTATCCCTTTCAATGTTTGATCATCAAGGCTCTTGACGCGCCGCCCGTAGACCGCGTACATGATCACGCTAGAAGTGTACCGTTTGGCATGGTCAAGAAACTTTGTGGGATCGGTCAACAAGTCATATAGGTATCGTGCGGATTCGAGATCCTGAGATGGCTTCATGGTGTTTGCATTCTTCGCAGTGAGAAGTTGGTGCGTGACGCTGCGGATACTGCGCCATAGCTTCCCATAAGGCTAGCATCTCCGTCAGATACCCTTCACATGGGACTGCTGATCTGAAACAAGAGAACGATTTTGCGTACCATGAACAGCATGCGATATCCACCCGACAAGATATCCTGCGCGACGCGGAAGCGAGGCTTGCTCCCCGTCACGCCGCCGTGTTTGTCAAGGATCTCCTTCAATTGTTTCAGCCTCCGTTCTTCCCCACGTCATGCATAAGAGACTATACCTTGACGGCTTCCGGCGAGCTGAGCACGACTATGCGTTGTGAGCCTGATCGGATCTGATAGATCTCGCCGTATTCGCGAGCCCATTTGACGAACTGCGACTGGCTGGGATTGTTCGTGCCCAGGCGGTACAGATGCGCATGGCCGCCGAGGACCGTGGCGCCTGGCGGCGAAGGAATCCGCTTCAACCCTCGCGGCACGGCTGGCTCGCGGAGACGAAGGAGGCATGCTACGGTGGCTCCGAAAGCGATTATGACGACGCCAGCGGCGATTTGCCATGCCCAGATGTAATCCATTCTCTTCATGCGCGACGGGGGTAGCTTTTATCTCAGAGTTGAATCAGCTGTTCCTGCTCGAAGTCCAACCACAGTGGGAATGGCCGTGCTCGAGATCCTACGTGGACGGAGAATCCCATGGAGAGGGGACTCACAATGTGGGGTAACCGGCACACTTTAAGGGACAACTCCGACTTGTTGTCTCTCCTCGGCTTTCTCAAGGCTCTTCTAATGCGTGTACATTCAGACACCGGGTATTGACTGGGTCGACTTCTAGTGCGAAAGAGACACACATAGTCTTATAAAGGACGGAGACGCGCCAATTTAGTCTATCTACACGGGCTTGTAAGGAACTTGGGCCGATATCCACGGTGTGAGATTGGCCTATGGGAGCAGTGAATCTGGTTTGCGGCCCTTGAGGACCAATATAAAGGCGAGGGCAAAGATCTTGATCGAGAAAGTGCTGCCTAGACAAGGTGTAGAGAGTAATCTATTGAACTGCTGGAGAGGCCCTTCGGCGAGATGCGCTCAGATACCGACTGCTACCCAAAGTTCCGTCAGTGGCTTCTAGCATTTGGGGGCCGTTGGAGCCAGCAAAAGGAAAAGAGGAGTTAAGATAAATAGCCATGTCATCATCCTTCCCAAACGCCGCTCTGAATTGAAGGTTGCCGACAATGTCAAGCATGCGCTCTCCCTTGCCTATCATACTCTGCGGCAAGTCGCCCATCATCGCGACCTCAGTCAAGGAGCACTTGCAGCCGGAATACGAAGGTACATAATCTCCCCTCCCCACAAAATCCCAGGCATCCATCTCAACTAACCCGTCCATACTTAGTGATCCACGTCATCCTCAGCCCCGCCGCCGGCGCAGCTGAGATCCCTCTCATCCTTGAGGGCAGCGCACCGCCGGCTTCAGAGCCAGCCAATATTGGCACGCGGAACTATGCCAACACACCCGCCGCGGTGGTCACGGGCGCTGGGTATGATGATGCCGCGTTCGGGATGATGAGAGAGGCATGTGAGGGGACGTCAAGGGTGCCGTGGTTGCGGCCGGATTTGACCGTGCCGACGCCGCCGGTGGGACCGGAGTATGGGAAGGCGATGGTGGAGAGGGTCAAGGCGTGTCTAGCAATGTTGGAGAGGAAGGGGAATATGGAGGGGGATGCGGTGGTGTATTACTAGGTGGAACGGGAAATTCAGGGCGTATGGAGGTTTATAAGTTGGCTGAGGTGGTGCGGTGGAGAAGCTTATGTTTGAAATTCTGATGGTTATCACATTTATCCCAATGGCAAGAGCCAACTCACCAACATAATAGCCAGCAGCAATTCATCTACTCAGAAGTCTTCCGCTTCGACCGCATCCACTGATCCACCATGACTCCCCACGCCTCCTCCTTCTCAATACCTGTGCCCAGCGCAAACGCAGGACTGATATGATTATGGCCACTAATGAGCCTCGCCTCCACGCTCTCCCCACCCCCAGGAATCTGCCTACATTCCTCCAGGAACAACTTCGTCGGCTCCAGCACCTCGGACGGCGGGTCCAGTTCACAGGTCAGCACAAGCGAGGGGATCGTCAACTTCCCGCCGGCCGCTTTCAACGCCTTCAGCAAACCCAGCGGCGACCTGCCCGCGATATCGTCGCCATAGTACGCCGTCAGGGCCTCGCCCCTGTCGCCCGTGGCAGCACCAGCACCAAAGTCGAACGGCTCCGAGAGCGCGATGGCGCCGCGGAGAACGAGCGGCTGGTCTTCGGCGTCGCACACGAAGGGGCGTCTGCGCTCGGGCGTGAAATCCGCCAGCAGGAACGTCGTCATGTGGATGCCGCCGGCCGAGTTGCCCATGAGGAAGACGTCGCGGGGCGGGGCCCCGGGGGCAGCGCCGAATTTATCCCGCGCCCACTCGAGAACCCCGAGCACGTCCTCGCCGCCGCTGGGGAACTTGGATTCCGGCACCAGGCGGTAGTCGGGCACGAGCGTGAGGTACCCGCGCGAGGCGAAGAAGTGTCCGATGTTGGCGTATACGAGCGGCTGCCTCATGGAAGGGTTGATGCGGTCGCCTCGCACGAGCCCGCCGCCGTAGAACCAGATTAGGATCGGTGCGGTGGCGAGCGAGGAGGTGGGAGAGGGCGAGTAGACGTCGACTTGTTGCCGTGGGTGGCTGCCGTAGGAGAATGTCTCCTTGGGCGTGGAGAGGATGGCGGAGGCGTTGGCTTCGAGGAGAGGCGTGTAGACGCCCACGGTGGGGAAGACGACTTCCTGAATGGCGGTGCCGAAGGGTTTGAGTTGATCCATGCTTGCGGTTCTTGACTTTGTATTAAGGAGATGTACGGTAGTTTCGAAGGAGCTATGGCTTTGATGAAATGGGCTTCTAGAGGAGAGAACCAGATCGGCAGGGTCCAGATGCTAATTGCCGAAGTGCATGGGGATTAAAGTGAGGGGAACTTGTGGGGTAGGTAGCAAGGGTAGCTCTTAAAATTTGCTCTCTGGAATCCTGCTCTAACTGCCAACTGCCGTGGTCAAGGATTTTTTATTAAGGAGATGACGCATAATGGATTCTGTTGCTCTAGTAGCTGTGGAAAATGGTTTGTATATCCTCGTGTCCGGTGATTGTTCTTGGTCGTACATCAGTTGTCAGCTGGAGTTCACAAGAACCAATTTGAGTGTGGTCGGCTTGGTTGCTTGCACGCCGCCAACCGGGAAATCGGCACACCAATTTAAGCTTTCTGGGGCCGGGCAATTGGCCGTATTCCAGTTTCTGGGAAAGGCGAGGGGACTTACTGATGTGGGGCAGGTGGAATACCGCATGTCGGAAGATGCAAAACGCCGCTGGCAACAACGCCGTGACTGGGATATTACTTCATTTTCAGACCCACTGCTGCGCAGGTAAATCGACATTTGAGGATAGCTATTGTTGGCAATGGAAGACTCTTTGAAGCTCTTTCTTGAGAAGGAGCAGATCAAGGATCTCCTGCGGCGCGAGAGATACTACCGCGACAGCCAGCAATGGCAGAAGTTGCGGGACTCTTATCTCCCGGATCCATCGGCGACGCGCATCAACATCTCCTGGTAAGATACTTCACAGCCTTAAGTTATCAACGCAGCATAGGGTCGGCCCGGTAGAATTTGGGAATAACTTCGTCGTGCCGTGGGTCCTGATGGACCCGAAAGTTAACTGCAAGCTTGTCCCSGTGTATATCAACGTCTTCACACCGCCGCTGATCCGATATGACCGTGCTTATGCCTTCGGCGAGGCATTGCGCAAGGCCGTCGAGACGGCGACACCGGCGGATTACAAAGTGGCTTTTCTGGCGACAGGGGGGTTGTCTCACTGGCCTCCCACGTGGCGGCCCGGCGTGGATGAGAACGACAAGTTCCTGGCACGCATGAAGAAGTTTCAGACGTTGGGCCACGACTATATTAAGAACGACCCGAATCTGAAGGTGGATCTCAATAAGTATGAAATGGACATGGCGGCGACCAACGATTATCCGAAGACTAGCAAGCACCCGTTGGTGAACGAAGAGTGGGATCGGGACTTCTTGGACCACTTCATCAAGGGTGATGTGGAGTGGATGCGGAAATTGCAGTATCGAGAGGTCGATGAGCTCGCCGGGCACGGAGGACACGAGGTGCTCAACTGGGTTGCACTCCTGGGGGCGCTTGGAGGAGAACCGTCCAAGCTCTTGATGTACGAGGCTGTCATTGAATGGATTTGCGGGATGGCGGTGGTGGACTTTGCTAAGTGATGCTCGGTGGTTCTCTATTTTAAGACTCGATACAATGGGAAATATCAGATCTGTACTTCATACCACTTCCAATGTCCGTACTTTGTTTCTGGCTAGCTTGGAAGTGGTTGTGAGTCCAATGAGATTGCATCTTTTGCTACATAGTGCCAATATCATCCTCGTCGATGAGTTACTCGAGAA
Source organism: Symbiotaphrina buchneri (assembly GCA_001599915.1). NCBI lineage: Eukaryota > Fungi > Ascomycota > Symbiotaphrinales > Symbiotaphrinaceae > Symbiotaphrina > Symbiotaphrina buchneri. Next base: position 8,778 of record BCIG01000051.1, on the reverse strand, counting down.
CGCGCTGTGCTAGGTCGATAGGTGTCTGTATACGCTACATGTCCCAGTGGTATATCTGCACTATTGCCTACCTTCAGTATGTTGTGCGGTGTATGGGCCCGGCTGATTCGTATCAGGTGCAAGGGACAGAAGAGGGGACGGTGCACCCAGTATGGTGGACCAGGGTCTAGGGCCGCCGCAGCAGGATGTGGATTGTAAGGACCGGATTCAACGACCGAGTGGTTGCCAGTGGAATGAAGCTTGAGCTTTCTTGCTTAACTGACACTAGAAAAAGCCTACCATTAAATATTATGCATTGTCATCTGCAGCCGTAATCGTTTTCGGATAAGTTGCTGCTGCCCCGCACCGTTCTGGCCCATTGTGGAAGCAGCCATTAAGATATCAGACGACCATCAGACGCGGAATAACCCACCGTTGGTTGATTGCATGATGCGCAACTCCTGTACTCGTTGTTCCTCACTGTGAGGAGCCTCGCTCGGTCAGAGCCACACTAGCAAACAGAGTGCTCGTAGTGACGTGGGCTAAAAACATGGGATTGTGGCAGTTTTGCTGTGAATGCCATCCCATGCCATCGCCCGATCTCTATAGCCGAGAAACCTTATGGGGCGAAGGAGAAGAACAAGCTGGCGAACCAAAAAGCTGTTGAGATGTACAAAGCATGTAGGCTGCTGGAACAGGCCCTTGGATACTTAATACATGGTAAAGAGTGATTTGAGAAGTAGACCAAATATATTGAAAGCCTATCAGAGGCTAAGCAGGAGTCATATGTTAGATCTAAAACTTTACCATTATAATTTCTGCATTTCTGGTTCAAATTTAAGAATTCAAACTGATTATTAAATTTCAAGTCAAGCTCTATAACTTTCCCTGAAAGATATTTCTTATAACTCTTCTTGATAAGAAGTTAGATTTACCTGCAGCTTTTTCTTGGCATTTTCAATTTTTGATGTCAGGGTGACCCCTGGCACGGACCGCCTTCAGGCGATGGTAAAAAGGTTTTAGTAGATAGGGTACCATCCCCTAAGCAATCATACAGGGTAGGGTTAAGGTTATACAGAATTGGAAAAAATAATCCTCATTGAAATCAGCTGTTAATCCCATTRARAGTATTTAATAACGTTAAGAGTCTTGTTTAATTCTCTATGTACTTACCATCAAGAACGCCTGGATTTCATTACAGTGTAAGGTTGGCTTACACTTTAGTTTCTGTAGTAAAATTTCCTTCCTGAACTTCCCCTGCCTGAATCACTTCGGAATCCCGGGGTGAGTTTATGATTTTTCCCAAAAGACCTTTGAAAATGATGGCARGTTGATGTCTACCRTCCCACAGAGGATATAGTGTCACAAGCAAGAATGTGAAAAAGGCATAGATGATACACATCACAATCCAACCAACAAAGAACTTCTTTGAATTAGTTTTTGAAACTTCCTGGATAGGTATAAACTTACCGGTTTGGAGAAGACATAACGTGATCCGTACATTGCATAAGGCCAGAGGACCCAAACACCAACGAACATTGAGACTCCGGCAATTACAGCAATCTTACTCATCTTCTTCATCTTGGCTCGCATAGTCGGAGTCAATTCCTGGGTTTTCATGTTGACAGCAATCTCCTCTGGCGTGAGGTCGTCGGTGATGAGTTGGACCACTAGGAATTTGCTCCAGTCATAATCTTGAGGCTATGGCGCAAGTCAGCGGATGTGCTCTACGTGTAATCTCCAAGTCTGCCTTACCTTTATCAGAGAGATGACCACTGTATAGATGCCAGGTGAGACAAATGATGCAATAACTCCGTACATGCAGGAGAGTTGTTGACCGCTAGTTTCCACAGTGACTTCCCCGAACAGAGCCTTCGTACTGCCAAGCCAGACTGCAAACCCTGTAGCCATGCCTAGAAGCGGGGAAACGATCGCAGCAGTCTTTGACTGACCCTTCCACAGGACGGTCAACACCGTCGGAATGATGCCCGGGCAAGTCACTACGCCAAGGAAGTAATCAAGCCATGCCAGCGACAGGCCAATGTAGTGCAGCATGACGGAAAAGCCACCGGCAAAGAGCGCGAAGCCGATGACTCCCAGGTGTGCTACTCGAATAACCTCGTGATCCTTTGCGTTGGGCTTGATGTACGTCTTGAAGATGTCAAAGCTGACAATGCTGCTGACTGCTATAAGCTGAGCACTTGTCGTCGATGTGACGGCCATGAACACCATGGTCAGCACAGCCCCAGCACCGCCTGTGCCTAGTATTGCCTGTGCCGTGTAAGGAAGGATCAAACCATTGTCGATCTCGTCGGCTGTCATGTTCTGTTTCGAAGAGTCAGCATGCCGGCCCTCTGAAAGGGAAATATCTAGACCTACTTTAACCGGAAACTGGGGCAGGTATTGAAAGGCAACAGCTCCAACACCAATTATGGTGCCCAGGGTCCAAGGAATGGAAAAGTACCCCACAGCTCCTAGAAGATATCCGGGCTGCATTCGAGCATCAGCGGTTCCTGTCAGATATCGGACGTAGAAATGTGCTTACCACTGCAGCTGATATGTCTGCCGCAAAAGCCTTCTGCCAGAACCCTGTGTCCATAATGCAAAGACCAAAGTTCCCCAAAATTTGAGATAGAGCAGTTCGAGCGGCAATTGGACTGTGAACGGTCAGGTAGGAACCATCCTGATTACCAGCGATCGGTKCCTTCTTGCCCGCTTCCACGATCAACTCATAGAGTTCTCCAGGACTCGCAACAAAGCCGCTGGTGAAAACCTTGATCGAAAGAATGACAATGAGTAGAAGTAGAATAAAGGTGTGGACCTAGTTGGGCAGTGTCAGCAGAGGGTTTGACTCTGAATTTGGTTGCGCCCTCACATAGTCAGTAATGAATGTCGCTTTGATGCCACCCAAGATGGTGTAGAACACGACTCCAACAGGAAGGAGTAGCGTCGATGCCACAATATGGACGCCTGTCAAAGAGTTGATTGCCGCGGCAGCGCCTACAAGCATGTTCGAAACAGCGACGATATTGTTGGAGAGGCAAAGAAAGATCCACACGCAGTGAGCGACGGGTCCATAGCGGACACGGACAATTTCCAAGAGAGTATGCGCGGCAGGGATCTTGAGCTTCGTCTGGATGGCAAGAACAGAGAAGAGTCCGATTTGCACGATGTTTCCAGCGCCGTACCACAGCGGGCCGGCAACGCCAAAGAGGTAACCGAAAACGGTGCTGCTCAGCAAAGCTGTAGACCAGGCCCAGGACGAGATCACAGCCGTGACTGTGAGCCCTGTCCCGACGGTACGGTTGGCTGTCATGAACCTAGAGACAATATGAGTCGCACCGTTCACTTCCTATGCCAAGACTGACCGTACATTTCTGAATGCTTGTTATCTTGGCGTAGATCTTGAGAAGCCTGGTGACTCCCATCGCCCCGAAGGCGAAAGCCAGTCCAACTCCCAGAAGCACACCATACCCTACGCCTTGTGAGAGTGGGGCGGCTTGCGTTGACATGGTGCGTCTTCAGCTTCTTGTAGCTATGTGTTCAGAATTCTCAGCGCATTGGGTTGGATGCGGAAGAGAATTGGAGGAGCTGACCAGAGACTGATATAAGGAGAGGTACCAAGCGATTTCGGTCTTCGCCCAAGAAATAGCCTCCGCAGATGAGGATGCTTATCTCCCCGCGCGCCAAGATCACGAAGTGGGATTGATGGAGGTTATGCGGATATGGCCGTGTCTTCTGCAGGAATTCTCGGATCCAGGGAACTGTCCACGCCATCGCGCGTCGTAAGGCGGACGAGCCCGTTGAAAAGTCCAAAATGTACGGGGCCGTCACCCCGGAGCCGCGGACCGTGTGTATGGCGAGCGCTAAACTCCTTAGGCAATGCTGACTGGGAACGCTCTTGGATCGTATTTTATCAAGCACTCAATCATGTCACTGTAGTAAACCGACATATCAATTGTTGAACGTGATCGTCTGGAAAAGCAGAATGGAACCACTGTGTGTTTTGGTGACTGGCGGAGGTACTGGAATCGGCGCCAAAGCCGTCAAGTACCTGGTCAAGAGGTATGGGGCGCGGGTGGTTGCATTAACACTTCAGGCAAGCGATGAGATCATATCGCTTGAGCGCGATCATCCATCCTTTGCGCTCTGTATGGGCGACGTCACGAAGGTAGGATCTGGTTGCGCTGGTCGGTCTCGAATATAATTTCTGATCAAGGTACGCAGGCCGAGGACAYCACGGCGGCCATAGATTTGATGGGTTCTAAATTCGGGCGTATTGATGCACTTCTGGTCTGCGCAGGTATAGAACCAGCTCCAAAGCGCCTGCGAAATATCCCACCAGCAGAGATGCTGCACGTTTACGACGTAAACGTGGTCGGAGCCCTGAGTTCCTTCCAGCAATCTTTGCCGTTGCTCTCAAAGTCTTCAAAGACTCGTCCTCGAGTAATCATGCTCTCATCAACGGGTGACAAAGGCCATCGCTCTGGTCGTGGAGCTTACTGTGCCAGCAAGGCTGGCATGTCGCGCCTCATCGAGACCTTGTCGCATGAGGAGCGCGATTTCGATGTGTATGGCATCTACCCGGGTCTCACAGACACACCACTAGCACAGGGTCTCTTGGAAGGCGCATATAACGATGTCCTATTCCCGGAGGATCAGGTCTTCTACCGTCAGTCGGTCGAAGATGGCACTGTTGATCCTCCTGACTGGTGTGGCGAGGCGGTAGCAAAGCTTGCCGCATGGAAAGCGGATGGCACCCCGGGCAAAATTCTGAGCTACAGTGAACATGTCCCAGAATGTCGGTATGGGATATGGTAGCAGTTTATACGAGCACTGGTCAACGAAACACCTTGCAGGGCGATGGGAGTACACGGATGCGAAGCGAGGCCGAACTTTCCAAAGGAAAAAAAAGAAAAAAAAATAATAATATTGATTTTAGTTAGTTCGAAGCAAGCTGCTGTTGTGAGTTCAGTATGAGGCCATCCATAACATCACGATAGAGTCCAGCCGGAGGCCAATTCTCCGCAAAGGCAGTCAATAGATTACAGCAGCTTGTGAGGCTCCGAAGCACTTGCTGCTGCTGCTCCTTCAAATCCTCGGTCCACCCACATTTCATCAATGCACAGCCAGCTACAAACACGTCGCTGGTTGCAAGCCATATACTAAGAACATGCCTCCTCTGCTGTAGCTTCTGCGTACCTTCAATCACCGATATTGCCGCCCTTCTTATGTCGTTGGTCCACCTCTCGAACGTGAAACACTCCGTACATATGTGATCTTGCAGCGCTTGCAGCTGCAGCCATGCCATATCACAGTCCGGGCTGTCGTCTAGCTGATGCACCAAAGAGGCGACTTGTCCAATAATAGGGCATCTTGGGCCGCTTGTGCAGAGACTCGCGGGCGACTCGAAGATCATTTCACGCAGCTTCCACTGTGTTTCCTGAAATGCTAAGCGAGTATACTCGGGGCCGGAAGATAAGAACTGGTGAGCTCGGATAGTGTCATCCCGAAGCATCGAAGGACGGCCCAGTACGGAACAGACGTGCCTTGATTCAGACCCTTTCGTCAGAAAACGAGCATGTTTGAGTATTGCGAACCTACCATTCAAGTTCGTAGAGCGTCGAAAACAACGTTCGCTTACATTGCCGCTCCGGGTGGTCTTGGCCTTGTTCGTCACGATGCCAACTCATATTGACGCATAAGCGACAAGCCATTCCAAGCAGTCTCCAGCTCAAGCCGTTAGAAGGCTCGACTAATTCGTACAGTATCAAGAGCAGTAAGGCCTGGAGTGAGAACGCATTCTGCTCTGCTAGAATGGGCTCTACCAACTCATCAGCCCAGTGGCGTAAGACCGCGGCTGTTGTCTGCAGCAAAGGGTATCTTCGTGCAGTGTGGGCCGCGCCAATGGCACCCGCCATGACAATACAAAAGCGGTGGCGTGGTGATAGGCGCTTAAGTGGCATCTCTACTGCAAGTTGCTCCACTTGCAGTATCGGGTAACGGCTATGAACAACGGGCACGAAGTGCTTGTCAATGAGCTCTCGTATATCCGCCACTGTCACCAAGGATTTATCCACCTTGTCAAGGATTGGAAAACATGAAGGCCTGACGGGAACCTCGAATCTACTTGTATCCTGGCGATCAAAGAACCCTTTCAAGCCTTGGATTGCGGCTAGTGCATGACTACATGCACTTCCAGCACCGATGAAGGTAGGGAATGCAGCCGGTGCGTTCTTGAAGAAGGACATAAGATGGGGATTTGAGAGGTCGCCGTCGATGCATATCTCGGACGGCAGATCGAGCAAGCTGCGGCGCTCCGTTTCGAGTGGACTAGGCGTCGAGGCATTGTCTCGTGACCGGCGGAGACGGGAAATCTCGGCTTTCAACTGTCGGACACTTTCGTCGRGGCGGTAGATGTAGCTGTGCGGCAAAGGTCAGTAACACTATATTGCATGGACGCCGCATCGAGTACGCCGTTACCTTCGAGGCACCGCTTCACCAGTCACTGGATCGTTGAATGAGCATTCAAGGCCCACGGCTGCACATGGGCCGCAAGCCGGCAGACCCTTGTCACACTGGTACGTTTCAGCGTCCGGTTGATTAACTCAAGATCATGGCGGAAGACTCTGGAGCTTACCCGGATCTTGCGCTTCTGGCATCTCCGACACGTCGGCAACATGTTCTCATTCTACCATACGTATATAGACAACGGCCGCCTTGTCTCAACACTGCTCAGCTGCGTTGACAAGCGGTCCCAGAGGCCAGAAGGGATCAAGAGGGGTTCGCAGGCAGCCGAAGCGCGCAAAGTAGACTCACCTGACTGACCTAGTCRCCCCCTAGCGTCAATCCACTTCTCAAAACAGCAAAGTCGTATCTCTTCCCATCCTTTTGGCCTGAGCGACGCTAGATGTCTACGTCTAGCAGGTGCGATAAGAGGACCTCTGAGGTGGAGAAGGGCGCACCGTTTCCTCGCACACCCACACTGTACAGCGACAGACGCAGACAATTATGGACGACCTGTTCCTAGGCTGCTCGGATCAGCCAGCAGAAAATAAGGCGCACCGGAGAGTGACGGCGGCATGTTCTCGTTGCAGACGACGGAAGATCAAGTGCGACTTCAAACTGCCATCTTGCGGCGCGTGCAAGAAGGCCTCGGCGATATGCAAAGGATACGACGTGGCTCTGAAGCGCGAGATACCACGAAGTATTGTTGGATATCTGGAAAATCGTGTCGCGGAGCTGGAGATGGAGTTGGGCGAATTGCGTCGGACGCTTCCCCCGGAGGAAGCGCGGGACAACTCCTACGAACAGGTCTCTTTGGGCGCGGCACTGGCCTCAGCAATGCTGGATGTCGTCGGACCAAACGTCACGCACGCCACGTCCTGGCCCATTTGCTCCGCATTTTATTTGAGCCCTAGCAGCTTACCGATGCCGCTGGGACGGCAAGTCGGCATGCACCAGAACCTGGTCCCGCATCCAGATCCTGCAGATGCCTCCAAAGATGCTAACCGGACCACAAAACCGATGCCCCTGTCTGACGTGCCTCGGGCGGCGGTCGACTTCATGATCAGGACCTACACTGAACACCATCTCCCGCAATACCCCTGCATCTCTGAGACATCGCTTTTGAGGAGCTACGACACCTGCACAGAATCTCCTGAAGAGGCGACGTCTTTTGAGTGGTTCGTCGTATACATAGCGCTTGCCATCTCCGCCAAAACTCTGGCGTGGAAGTCGGAGAAGAATGCATTTTCTGCCAGTACGGCGTTCTGGACCCTGGCGAAGGAGGAGTTGAAGGATCCATCATGCAACTACACTCCCGTAAATCGATTACAGGTAGCTTTGCTGCTGGCCCACTATTCCCTGACAAACCCGTCGGCCGCTAATATGTGGTATTGTGTGGGGGACGCCGCCCGACTCTGCATTCAACTTGGCTACCACCGCGAACCCTATCCAGGCATAAACGTAGACCTGGTGGAGTTGGAAAATCGCCGGAGGCTTTTCTGGACAACCTACGGGTTAGAAAGGTGAGCGTGCTATGAGACGAGGATTCACACGATTTGCTGACCAGATAGGGCCCTCTCTTCATATYTGAGGCTGCCATTCTCGATCAACGAGGACGTCATAACCACTCAGGTGAGGCGATGTGCGATGACGTTGCCAGTCTCAGCTAACACTCCCAAAGTTCCCATCTGGTCTTGCCGATTCGTGCATCAGGCCCGATGGTCTCCTTCCGGGCCCACAGAAGAAAGCCTCTGCACTTCATATGTGGCAGTTTCGTCGTCTCGAAACCGAGGTGTTTCGTGTTCTCTTCTTACAAGAGGATCTTTTTTCTCACATGACCTTGCAAGAATGGATGGATGACGTTACAGTACGACTGAATAACTGGCACCGCAAGGCTACGATAGACTTTGCACCGGAGGAGAAGCTGGAATTCCGCGACGTGCAGTTAAACTTCCTCAAGGGCCGATTGCATCGACCTACGCCTCGGAATCCTGTGCCTTCGCATGCCAGCCGCCTGTACTGCATCGACGCAGCGTTGCAAGTAGCCCAAGATTATAGCGCCCAGAAGCGACGCGGCCGGCTCTACTATCCGTGGTATGGCGTGCACATTGTGTTCGAAGCTGCTGTTGTCCTTCTTGACACAGCTTGGTCCTGTTCTGACTGGTTGGCAGACAAGGCAGACATGGAGGCTATCATCAGTGGTTTCCGTGCATTTCCAAAAGTGCTCATGGAGTTGGCAGCATTGTGGCCTGCTGTAAGATATTGTGCCGAGGCTATCGAGGCTCTTGCTGA
>BCIG01000050.1:0-22367 GCA_001599915.1 Symbiotaphrina buchneri | reverse complement strand
CGCCATCGAGTCGGTGATGAGCCGAGCAGGTATCTTATCATGCACCAATTCGTACGCTGTTAGTCGCGAGCCTTGATTGTATGGGCGCGTCTCGGTGCAAAACGCCAGGTTCAGGGCAGAAGCCGAGTGCAGAGACCGTATTACCCCTAAGGCCGTGCCATATCCAGCCGTTGCGAGGGAGCTGTTACGCTGATTAACCATTTTCCAAGGATGAACACGCCACGATGTACCCACCCTGTGTTACAGTGTGTCAGCACACTGACTTTGCCCCTTTTGCCCGCCTCTGTGTTCTTCAGGATCCACTCGGCGCCATGCCTTCCGATGTTCTGATTGTCAGAGACATCATCCTCAAGCATTCTTTCGGCTGCTGTTACATAAGCCGACTTCACATCTTGCCCGGTCGCCTTTCCGACACTAGCAGCCTTTTCGACGACAGCCTTCAATTTCTTCGCGGCATCAGCCAAATTTACCGCGGTCGGCCTACTGCTGACAAGGTAATCCAGTTTCTCAAAGATGAAAACCTGGACCTCCTCCCCGACCGGCGATAGCTTCCCATGTGTTTTGATAACCTCCAACTCTACCGCTAGGGCCAGAGCGGCCACGATGGCGATAGCGGGGGCGCCCCGCACCCGCATCTCTTTGATTGCATGCCAGGCATCATTACTCGACTGAATATCGTCATAGACTTCGACGTGGGGCAACCGAAGCTGGTCAAGTATCTTGAGGCTGCCGCGAGCGTATTGAATGGCTTCTAGCACCATTTTGGGGGATCCTGGCAGGGCAACGATGGTCGAAATCTTCGTAAATGCCGTGCCGAGGAGGGGCGCAGAGGAACGGTCCCTTGATTCCCCTTGATTTAAGCTTGATTGGCGGGGATTAAGCGAGGAAAATGTGGCTTGACGCTAGGGAACTGCCGACTTTCAGCCCTACGCTCGGTGTGACAGCACTTGCATCAGCTACTAAGGTAGGTACCTTAAGCAACGTCCTCAGGGCGCGACGAGATGTGATCTAAGGCAAAACAACTGGCATAGTACTATCAATCTAATCCTCCCATCCGCCCAGCGCCATACGCTTTTACCCAGCAGTGATGGTCATTCTATGTGCTATCTGATGGCCTCCACAAGGACCCAATAGCTCTTCCAAAGCGAGTCAATTCGCTCCTTGCCCTCCTCGAAGAGAAAGAAGCTGGCGAAGTCTCTCGCCGCCATGATAGCATTATACGCCTTGGCCTGCGGCACGATCTCGGACTGTTCGGTCGTACTGAGCGCACCAATGACCGTGTCGGCCCAGCTGTAGAGGCTTGCCATGCGACGTACTGCCTCCAACCGTGCTGTATGGGAATTCAGGCTCTTCGCCTTCGTCCAGATGCTGTCACTGATTTGGGAGAGCAGGTCCATCAACGGTGGCGGGCATCCAGCATCTGAATTGACACGGGCATGACCGGTCGTTCGACAGCGCTTTCGATCAGGTTGGACGGAATCCTTGTAGTGACCCGAGCCGTGGAGGCCTTCAGGGCTGTCAAGTAAAGCAACTTCGGACAGACGCCTCTGAGTTTCGGTTCGGTGATATTTGTAGGCTGCATCGGCGCAGACCTTCACCAGCGTCTGGAACACCATATGCTGTCGCCCAGGATTTCTTGTGAATACGAAGTGCATGTGCTCCGGTTCCAGGGGTTCTGATGTCATCTCAGAAAGTCCTGGATGGAATTTCCGGGAGGGATTTGCATGCCCGTGGTTGCCTGGCTTTGGAGTCAATGAGAAATCGCTGCTGATAAACATGTGGCCGTCCGCCGACAAGTTGTTAAAGTAACCTTCCGCAAAGCGCGTGTACTTGGGCCGATCCGGATCGTGTTGATATGCTTCTTCCGCAGCGGTCGAAAACTGCGGCGCCGGAGGTCTTTGAGATGGCGCTGCGGGCGCTGCTGATGCGAATGAAGCCCCCAGCTGTGGTAAGGTTGTGCCGGCGGAAGGTAAGCTCGGTGGACTCTGCTGACGATGCATCCAATGAGCTGTAGTTGGCAAAGGTGGATACCGATTGTTTCCGAAGCCGCGAATAGTCGTGGCGTTCATGCTGCTTAGGTTATGTTCAGCTGCACCATTCATCGGCCGCACGGAGCCCGAAGGCAGATTGTCTTGCATCTTGAGGGCAGTCTCGATATTTTGGAAGAAAGTGCCTTTGCTTGGGAAGCGGTGATTTATAGAAAATACGTAGTCACATAGGGGCAACAATGAAAGTGTCTTCTGCAGGTCTCGGCGCAATAGAGCAAGAGCAAGAAAGGACTAGAAGGAAGAAGAAGAGGGAGAAGGAGCACTGATAGGAAGAATATCTCCCTTATGCAGTCTTAGAGGGAGAGTCCTTAGCTGCCGATCTGAGGTCCCTGGGATTGCAGTTGATATGATTACTTCCTCATACTTCTGGAAGGATCATGGTTCGTGTTGTGGAGCTCCTGTTCAAAATGCATTCTCATTGTGGAAACATAATGATGCAAAGATGAGTGCTATTTTTAATTGTCCGGCTTGCAACAATAAAGGATTTGTGGCGCAAACCCACCCCAGCTCTGGGCGACGTCGCCTTTATGCAGGACATGCCTGCTGGCACATTTCTAAATGCTCCAGATAACAACCCTTCCATCGACACCGCTTGCTGTAGACAACTGTTAGAGATACCTCGTTCCAAGTTGGACATAGAGCAGAACTTACAGCTGAATTTTGTGATCCGACCATTTGAATCCTCAAAGACCCTCACTGTACTGATTGTGTTCTGATGAACGGTTTTCAGCTGCGTGTCGTCCTTTACCTTGCCCCTTAAATCCATTTGTCGGAACATATTCAAAGCAGATTCTTCTCGATGATCACTCAATCCTGGGCGACCCTTAGACTCCAAGGACCCAGCGAGCTGCCATCCTTGGTCATCGCCCTTCAATCGGTATGCTTCGCAATCCTGCATCGTTTCAGCGGTATTCAGTCTCCTAGGCATAGGCAGAGCAATAACATACATATCCAGCTGCAATGATTTCACTTTCGCCGTTCCATATCAAGCTTGTGAAGGGCAACAGTTGAGTACTGATGCTCACAACGGCCTTTGGGGGTTGTTCAGGACCCGATGGATAAACCACAGTCACACTACTATCATGGCCTGCGAAGGCGAGAGCGTCTCCACTCGGGGAAAAAGAGATCGCGTGGACCCAACCCGCTGAATTGTTCAGGTACTCCCCGCACACAGTATTGAAAGGTAGCCTTTCACCCCACAAGCTGGGCTCGGGTCTGGCATCAACGCCTTTGATGAAACTTGAGAACACCCGGGCATGCGCATCTGTAGACCCTGCAGCCAGTAGGACAGAGTTCGGGTGCCATGCCAGGGTGGTTATAGTACTTCGGATAGGCTTCTTGAGATGCTTCGAAACCCACCAATCATTCTCCTCCTCAAAATAACAGACGGCAATTACTCTCGCCCCAGATCCTACAGCAAACTTCTTTTCGGAAGGAGACCAGCGGACAAACGTGGCGGCACGATTTATACGAAGAAGCACAAGGGTTGGCTTCCAGCCAGTCGGCGATGGCTCCCATACAAGAGCATTGCGATCTACTCTTCCACGCTTCAGTAAACCGTTCAATGTGTATGGAAGGGAATATAAGCACGCAGAGCTAGGCGTAGTAGGGTAGTGATGGCATATACAAAACGCACCTTGAGAGCAAGTAACAATACGCCCGGTGTCAGGAGCAATATCTACACCGGTAACAGTCTTATCATGCCCTTTGAGCTCGTCCGAAAGGGAAAATTTCCCGCCTGAACGTTTATACAGCTCAACATTGCTATCGCGTGCCACAGCGAGTGTCTGCCTGTCCGCCGAGAACGAGTGGTCGGCGATGGGATTGTGGAAGAGATGGTGGACTTCTGGAGCAGCCATTGCTGTTGACAATGCTCTAGAGCGATAGGAGTAGCTCTCTACTATCGCCTAGTTGTTAAACGTATTGGAGAGCTGTAGGGATTGAGTGAGGATAAGGTAAGGTAGGTCGACCGTACGCACGATACGAAGTACGGCGTTACTTCGTACAGGTGCAATGCCAAGCGCATGACTAAGCGGGTTATCCTCCAATCACAAATGGCGAGCTCTCTTCCATTCTTTCCAGCATAGGCCGGAGGAAGTTCTTGACAACTGCGCGCGTCGACTGGGTTATTACCACAACCCGTCATTGCTATATCTTGAAGTAACCAAAGGGACAATTGATCGGCCCATCTCATCTCCACATCATGGCTACCGCAGTGTCCAAGTCGGGGCGTTCCTCGTACCCCCCTAACCAGACGTAAGTCCTACCAACCAAATGCTACTTCTTTCTCACGCATCATGCTAAAATGCCAATAAAGATTATACTGCACAAATCTTCCAGACAAGATCCAAAAGGTCGACCTTAGAATGTCACTCTATACATTGTTCTCCACATACGGGCCTGTGATGGACGTCGTTGCACTGAAGACATCGAAGATGCGTGGCCAGGCGCATGTCGTCTTCAGAGATGCACAGACAAGCACACAAGCCATGAGGGCACTACAAGGCTTCGACTTCTTTGGAAGCGAAATGGTGAGCACTTGCCTTGGTGCTGTCTGCTGTCATTGGAGCGTTGCGTTGACTAAGCTATCCGCAAATTTTAGAGAATTCAATATGCCAAGGGCAAGTCGGATACCATCGCCAAGCTTGATGGTACATATCGCATGCCCAATGGCGCAGCGGAAGTGGCCGCTACGGAGTTACAACAATCCATCTTCAACGCACCACCTTCTTCGACAGGAGCGCCTGCTTCAATGCGAACTGCGGCTCGAAGCGCGCCCGGCCCCGAAGGAGCGCCAAATGGCTCTGAAGCTCCGCACGGGGTGAAGAGAGCACGAGAAGAAGAGAGTGACGGAGGGGAGGCGCCTATGAGTGAGGATGAGGGCGATGCTCCTATGGAGGAAGCTTCAGATGAAGATTAGGGATACGTCAAGCATTTCGTGGTAGCTTCAAGGTCGGAGTATGTCGCCGGTTTAAGCGCGGAGTTTTAAGGTATGCCATTATTGAAAGCTTCTTAATAGCTTAGCATGATTGAGGCATTTGGATTGCTTGGCTTCAAATCCCTTGACTCTGGCTAGCCATCCAGTGCCATGGCTATATCCATCGTCAGTCCAACCGGGCCTCCTACCAACCCTAACCATATCGGCAAGTAGTGGTCGACGTCCGTGCTGGATACATCTCTCAAGGCCTCCAAGGCGTCTGCAGTGTTGCAAGGGTGTACGAAATAGCAAGGAACGCCCGAGATTGGGTGGTACTGAGCCGTGACGATCCGTCAGCCGCGAACCTTCATTATTATGCGGAGAAGATCCTCTCCTTACATCCATCGAGACTGCTCCGAGCACGCCAACTTGTTGCATGCTTGTTAACGTCTGTGGCGGTACCAGGAGTGACCATACAGCGTCCAACCCTGAAGGGCCATCATCCGGCAAGTTTCGCAAATTGAAGTACAGCACGGGAACACGGTAGCTTGGGGAACGCAGGATGCTGTACTGTATGGAAGCTATGGTGCTTGCTGCTGGTGAGATCAGTGACTCCTGAGCAAGTCGCGATTGTTCAGCAGCGGCTCCAATAGGCTTGGCTATGGGAAGACATGTTACCTCGTCTTCTTCCTCGAGCATGTCTTGTTGTCCTCCATCGCTAGAAGACGGTTCATGGCCTGCAATTGGGCTCCCGTTTCGAGAAACGAGAGGAAGGGTCTTCTCGATGGTGATATATGTCTGACCTTGCTTGAAAAAGAGAGCTTTTAGCTAGACATCAGAATATTTCGGCAATGGAATTAAATGCTGTGAGAGTCTGCATGGCATTGCCAACTCGCGGCTGTGAAAGATGAATTGATTGTTATATCGCTAGATGGAATCGGCGGGGCAATGAAAGTGAAGGCAGACATTGACAGTTGCGACAGGACCAACATACATGTTGCTTGAGATCAACACGCAGCCAATTGTTCATTGCGCTTCTCTGCCGTGCGCGCTCATATCTTGCAGCAAAAGAGCGACAGGCGGCCGTGAATTCGTCGTCAGAAAGGAACGGATAATCTAAGGACATGATAGCCTTCAGCTGAAACAGGCGTTTGCGGGCATGAAACAAGCTTCTGCTCACGCGAGGCTGCCAACTTCGCTTCGCATTATAGGAAGCTAGCAGGGAGTGAACTGAGGCGGAAATCAATTACTGCCCCTGGTACACCGTAAATGAACGACCATGTTGCCATTTGCAAAGAACCTGGAGTCGTGTTGGTCCATCCGGGCGGTGTCTGGACTCTGGCTGCGCATGACTTGAGATTACGAATACCTCAGGCTAAGGTACAGTACGCCGTGTACGGAGCTCGGGAAGTACCTTATCTTTATATTTGTCTACGCGCTAAGATAAGCTGCTTGTCACTTGCGCTAGTACGATAGCGTCCCGTCTGACGAACCAATTATTGACAGTTACTTGTGCCCCCTACGTCTCCAGCCACCTCGTTGCTCCGCCATCCCGTGTGGCAGTGGCTCAATTTCCTGTTTTCTGACTGGCTGCCGATAGCACGGAAACCTGGATAAGGTGTTGCAGGAAACAGGGATCCAGGCTTTCTGTGCGCTTGAAAGGGAAGGGCTGAAATTCGCGGGACCAATCTGATCTGCAGGACTGAAGTGAGGAGAGATGCCGCATCCGAGCGTGATGCTGTCACTCGCAGTGCTCCTTACCCTTTACCTTCCCTTACCTGCTTCCCTAGCTCCACACCTCCGCCGCCTCCTCTTCCTACATTTCCCAACCTCTTAGCTGGTAGTCCTTGAGGACACCGCTTCTCTCGCTTTCTGCATTCTCCTTTGCGCTCTTCTTTGTCATTCCAATTCTTGAGTCTCATATTCTTCTGTTCCCCGGTGTCAGCTCTTCCCCCTTTCTCTAGCTCGTTCTTTGTCCTGGCTAGCACTGAGCAGTGAGCACATCGGGGCAACTACTACCCTTGCATTTCAGAAGCTTTCGGCAAACCCCTGCCATTACACCATACAACCCCGCAAGCATCACTGCTCCGCAAGCTAATTTCGCACCTCTACCGGGCTGCAACGACCGGCATTCTCAGTGTGCCATTCCTCCTCATCTTCACATTTTCGGCGACAGGTCCGGCCTTCAACGCATCCCAACGTCGTGCCAGATCTTTGTAGCATAGCACCGTCGGTCCAGTCCTGGTTCATGACGCTTGTGGGGTATTCTGAGATTTGCTAGTCTCTGGCTGTCAAGAACACAGGAGCCAAGCATTCCACGACACAGGAGGGCCGTCCCGCGTTCCTCGCCTGCTGGCTCAGGAGCTGCTCAAACAATGGGGAATGCTCAATCAGCTCTCACGACAGACAAGCAGCAGTACAAGCTGACGAAGCCAAAAACGTTCACTGGCTCTTCGAATCTTCTTTGCACATCTGCGTCTCCGCCTGGATCGTCAAATTCACTTGACAGTCCGGTGAAGGTTCATGATGGCTGGGGCGTCGAGGTTGAGGCCCGCGGACTGCCGTACTCGCAACATAATGGGAATATCAGAGAGGCCAGTTATGAGGGCTGCAAAAGCATGACTAGTTGTCTGGAAGCTCCCAAGGAGAGGCTGTCGAGAACTTGCTCAATGGTCTCTCAAATGGCTAGTGCAATGGCCTCGACGACGCTGGTCAATGGCTCGGTGGGTGGTTCAAGACTATCTCTAGTCACAGAGCGGCCTGCATTCAGCGTGGAGTCGTCCTCCCAGATGCTAGAAGAGATTCGAGCAAAAGCTTCTAAAGACGAACTCGCAGCACAATTCCACTGCAACACCCCGCGCACTGTTGAACAACCGTCCATGGTGCCGATCCGCAGAAGGTCTCTTCTCACACCTGGTATAGCAACCAGATGCTCCGAAGGTAATATTCTACGCAAGCCACCACCTCCACCAGAAAGTCTGAGGACAACGGAGGACCGTGCCTACTATTACAATCCTGGTTTCCCCGAGTCTTCGCCTTTGGCACGACTGGCTGCACTTGATCTAGCTCAGGATGGCCGGAGTACGCCCAAAAATCGTAGCTCCACACCATGTGACTTGGACTATTCTCATTTGTGCGGCTTTCGGCCAGGCACATTACGCATCACCAACGGAGCGGCTTCCCCGGATCCCAGTGTGATGCTGTCTTCACCGCTCCAGAGAAGACTAACGCCTGAATCAGATGGATATTTTACGGCATCGGAAGGGTCGAATAACGCCGGGGATGACTCTGAATTAACATCACCGTTGAGACCAGCTCTTGGCACGTTTTCGTCCTCCGGCGAGGGTGCAGTCATCGAACCCAGCTCTGTTACGGGAAGGACGAGCTTCGTACCTTGCGGAACTGGTTGCCATTCAGGCTGGAATGTCTCTGAATCTGCCGCATCCTCACCAGATCCTGCTTCAGCTATTGCTCAGGAGTATATTAGCGAGCTCGCCTTACGCCCGGGCGACGACGACTCCATATTTGATCTCAAGGCACAGAGCGTTAGCTACCAAGAAATTAGAAGACGGGACTATCTTACGGATGATGGCCTGGCATCGACTAGCCCAGCTAAAACCTCCGATGGCACCTCCTCGTCCCTTCTGACGGTTGAGCCTGCAGCTATGAAGCGTCTGATAAAGACTGATAGTGGCTACGGCTCAAGCTTCTCGCTCTGCTTGAATACTGAGGCTGAAACCGCATCTCATTATTCTCAAGAACAGTCTTCCAACACCAGCAACACAGTTGAGAGCGTGCAGTCCCTCAGATTAGAGACTGCATACTGCCCTCGCCCCACCCGGCCTGCGCCTGAAATACCGCAGGGCTTTCCTCAACAACGCCGACAGATCGATTCCGACGGAGTCGATGTAAGTGACATCGCACCGCCGTCCGGAAAACTTGATAGGCCTGCCACAGTACTGGTTGATGCGTGCCCTCAATACAACGAAGAACAAGCAAGCAAGGGCCGCTTATCGCCTCGGAAGTTGCAAAAGCCTAGGCGCTTATCACAACCTTCTCTCGCAGAAGCCCACCAAATGCTTACTTGGGCCGCAAGAGAGCTCAATCCGGTCGAGGTGCCTCCTATACCACCGCAAATTGCCGAGAGGCATGCACAGCGGTTGGACAAATTTCCGGCTCTTGACCACACCTTTTCCAGCCCAGATGAGACTAAACGCTCAGCTTCCCCAGATACGGCGACTCGGACGGTATCCTCATCTATATTCTCTGGTCTCGGCGCTATTAGTAGTTCTGCGAAAGCACAAACTGGTCCTCAGTCACTGTCAGAAGCAGCCATACCTCCAGTGCCTCCGCCACACCGCATCACCATTTCTTCACCTCAAAGTTCTGCCCAACAAGGCACCAGTCCATTCGATTATTTTTCGGACAGTGTCACACAATCAATCGGTCGCGGTCCATATGACGCTGCTAGGCCACGAAATGCGGCTGAGAATCAAACAGAAAGGTCCCTTCGGACTAGAAGTATGAACGGCATGGACGAGGAGACTGCTTCCCGCGTGGGAAGGGAGCGGAGTATGTTTCGGAGCAGCAGGATCGGTACCAGCATAAACTTCTCTCGTCCAAGGCCGCGGAGCATCCATGGGAGCCAGTTCAACGACAGAGGCGGCATACCTGGCAGGATGACTAGGCCGAAGAGTTGGTACGATTCCGCACCGCCACTACCAGCTTTACCTGCCCCTGAGGCGACCAAGGACAATAGGCAGAGTCAGATAAAACAAGCTCCAAAGCACAAAAGTCTCCCGGCTCCACCAAATTCGCCTGTCCTGAGGAGTCGACCTCTTCCTGAATTACCAAAGACCGCAGTGGATGCTGCAGAAGGTACTGGCATGGCCGCTGCCCTCCGCGATTGGGTAGTTGTTGAGGGCGCTTGGAGGAAACGGCGTCAATCGGTAGGTGAAGCACTGGGACGGAACGATCAGGCTCGAAATGTTCTTAGACAACCCGATTGGGCCAATGAGCAGGCTGTAAAGGCTGCTGAGCAGGCACTTGCCGGCTTTTCCGTCGGCAGGTTCGAAGGAGGCTTTGGATACGGTTTTGGGCCGGACAAGCGTGCGATCTGGGGTAGCGCGGGAACTGCACCAAAGAGCTCTCGGCTGGCTACACGAAAGAGCGTCGACTTGAGCAAAACGTTTGGTGTCGATCTGAGTGACGTACCGGTTTTTGTTGTCGCCTGAGATATCTTGAAGGACAAGTACCCCACTGTCAGCTCTCACATACCTGTGAACGCATATGATTCCCYTGAACGACATTCTTAAAGCTAAGTTGCATATGTATGGCGCTGTTGGCGGAGTTACATGTGTTTGGGACTATCTGGGTCATTTTATTCTAGCGATGCGCGCGGATTGTGGGATTTAATGAGCATATCACGTATGGCCTGCACAGGGCAAGAGACTACACTTATAATCTGGTAGTTCGCAATATGACAACACACTGGTTGATACGGCCAGTTTCTTGAGTGCTTTGATTCATCGGTTCCGTTCAAAATCATCTAAGATGCTACCTTATGCAAGACTAGAGTAGCCGATGTGCATTGAGATCTATTCATCCGCATGTCCTGTCCATCATTCCTGCTAACCCCAGTTCGGATACCTTTCCACCCACACCAGCCCACACGTGTAATTCTCCAGGAAAGCAGCCTACTTCGATATTGTACGCTGAACGTGCCTGAACGTGCAATAAAGCATTATGGGCGGACAATCAAGGGGCAAAATGTATCAAGTCGGCCTCAATTCTGAGTGATGCGTAAGCACATCGAGATGCGCATCATGTAGTATGTTCCAGTTCACACCATGCTGAGACACCTAGGATGCTTGAGGTCGTCACGCAGAGCCCGGATCTCCGAAGGGAGAGCGAGGTTCATGCTCACATAAAGTCGTCGCTAGAGTACTGTTAGCCCAAATATGCGACGCGGACAAGAAACAATCTTACTCTTCCAGGCCATCATCGTAGCTCGTAGTATCCGCCTTGTAGCTAGTATCCCTTGCCGCCACCAAGCTAGCTTTTGTCTTCGCAGCCTTGGTCTTCTTGCCCCCTTTCTCGGCCGCCTTCTCCTCCTTCATCTTCTCGTTCGACAAAGCTGTCAAAGAGCTGGCAATCTTCTTGATCTGATCACTAGGCAGGTCTTTCGATATGGCCTTTGTGAACTCTTGCAGGAACAACGAGTAATGCGCCTTTTTTGAGTTGTTGACGAGGATGGGCACGAGGGTCTCTCGGAGCTTGGTGAACTGGTCTTTGGTGTTAGGGTTGAAGAGCGGCAGTGAGGCCAGGTCAATGGCAGTGCTCGGGTCTGACGGATCCTGAGCGACCACCGTCTTGCTCGCCGCACGTTTGTTCGAGATGCCGATGTTGCCAAACAGATCCTCAGCGTGCTTCAGGTCTGAATCCTGCTCGGTCCGCAGTAGCCGCTCCCGCTTGGCCGCCTCATCCTCTTCCTCGCTAGTCTCCTCCTCTTCCATCTGACGGCGGCGCATGTTCTCCTCGCGATGTTCTGCTATCCGCTGCGCTTTCGACTTCTTGTTCTTGGCTGCTTCGGCTTCAGCTTTGGCTTTGGCCTCGGCGGCTTGCCGGGCCTTTTCCGCCTCGGCTTCGGAGTCTTCAGCGGCATCCCATGAATCTAGAACCTTTCCGAGGAGTAAGTATCAGCAATCTTGTCGCAAGAGGGGAACTGGTGGCAAGCGAACATCATCCTCGTCCTCCTCATCGTCAAACTTGCGTCTCGGGACACCCACGACAGGGGCTGGAGATGATTCAGAAGAGTCGCTCTCTTCGTCGTCTGTGTCGCGAAGGGGAGGGTCAGTATGGTATCGCTGCTTCGCGGGACATTTTTGAACGACTTACCCCACTTGCTGGGTGGCGCCATGCTGGGATTTAATAGAGTTCGATGCGGGCGATCGAAAGCACGGGCACGACTTGTGAAGTTTGTCTCAACCAGAGTTCGAAAACGGTGTCGCCCTTGTGGTACGAGTGGCCCTTCTCTGTATGGTGGTATGGAATTTGAAAGATCGGAAGAAAGTGGGCGCCTCCAAGAATCAGGGCGCGGGACCGACCACACAGCCCATGACATGTGGTTCGCCTAATTTTCGCGCGACAGCATAAGGTAGCGGGCCRTCTCCTTCGTACAATGTTTTATATCTATGCGCAGTACTCCAATCACTCGCATGCCGGATGCAGGTATGATTACTGTTGGAAGAGAAAGATAAAATAATAGAAATATCTATGATTGTTCCTTGCTAAACTTCAAGCCTCTCATCAATTGGTTCATCGCTCGTCGCTAGAATACCGAAAAGGTCCAACTTTTGCTTCGCATAAGAACGCTTACAAGTTGACAGCATTTCTGAAATGCTCTCCAGCGTAGACAGCGTTGCTGCCTAGCTCTTCCTCGATCCTGAGGATCTGGTTAAGCTTCGCAAGACGTTCGGACCGGGCAGGAGCACCGGTCTTGATCTGGCCAGACCTCAAACCCACCACGATGTCGGCGATGGTCACGTCTTCTGTCTCCCCAGAGCGATGAGATACCATCACGCCCCAGCCGGCCGCGTAGGAGTCCTTGGCAGCTTGGATAGATTCAGTGATTGTGCCGATCTGGTTAACCTTGAGCAACAGAGCGTTGCAAGACTTTTGCTCAATGGCCTTCTTGATGCGGACAGGGTTGGTGACAGTCAGATCGTCACTACGAAAACGTCAGTGTGACTTGCGCTGCGGGCTGTAGAGTAACGTACCCAACGATTTGGAAGTCGGAAGTCTTGAAGAAGTAGCTCCAAGCCTCCCAGTCATCTTCCGCAAAAGGATCCTCAATGCTGACAATGGGGTATTTGCTAGCCAGACCCTTGTAGAGGTCAGCAAGTTGCTCGTAGGTGAGCCACTTGCTCTTGTCACTGTCTGGGTTCTTGAAGTCAAGATCGTATTTCTTTTCGTCCTCCTTGTAGAACTCGCTGGACGCGACATCCATGGCGATCTTGACCTGTCCGGTGTACCYAGCCTTCTCAATGGCCTCTGTGATCAACTCGAGCGCTTCCTCTGCAGAATKGATGTCGGGAGCAACGCCGCCCTCGTCTCCCACATTCCCAGCAGACTGACCGTACTTCTTCTTGGCCAATGCCTTCAGCTGGTGGTAGACTTCCGAACCTTGGCGCATGGCCTCCGTGAAAGATGGAGCAGTGCTGTACAGAGTAAGCATGTGATCATTTCATGGCAGGAATTCAATATACCTAGGCACAATCATAAATTCCTGGAAGGCAAGACGACCACCTGCGTGGGAGCCGCCGTTTAGGACGTTCATGAAAGGCACTGGGAGGACGTAAGGCTTCTTAGTTCCAGCCAGGTCGGAGATGTGAGCGTAGAGAGGGACACCCTAAGACTCGTCAGGAAACTGATCCTAATTGCACTCGACAAGCCAACGTGCTAACTTACCTTCTCCGCAGCTCCGGCCTTAGCAACAGCCATGCTGACGCCCAGGATGGCATTGGCGCCAAGTTTAGTCTTGTTGGGGGTACCATCGAGCTTCTTCAAGAACTCATCAACAGCTGGCTGGTCCTTGACGTCGAAGTTCTCCTTGATCAAAGCAGGGCCGATGACAGTATTGACATTGTCCACAGCCTTCAATACACCTGTGGATGATGATTAGGTACCCGTCTCCAGTAAGCACAGACCCGGGGGTTCAATGGTTACTTACCCTTGCCTCCCCATTTCGATTTGTCGCCGTCCCGCAGCTCACAAGCTTCATGCTGACCTGGGGGACAGGTGAGTCAGAACTCCTCTAATCGACACAATTGGCAGCCCTAAGCGGAGGAGGGCCTACCTGTGGATGCTCCAGAGGGGACAATTGCACGGTGCAACCCTGTCTCGGTGACAAGGTCGACCTCGACGGTGGGGTTGCCGCGAGAGTCGTAAACCTGGCGGGCGTGAATCTTAGTGATGGCCATGACGTCGGCTACTAGTTGTCCAGAATTAGCTCTGAGCTTGCAGTAGATGAAACAGCGTAAGGAGGTCGAGAAAGTAGTGAGTCGCAGATAGCGAATTGGGGTAGGTTGGCGGGTGGTGACGGAGGAGGGGTAAAGTCATGGTGTTAAGGTTCGAGGAAAAACTCCTCCAAATGACAGACAAGCTAGGCGGGGCATAGACGGCCACTGGTGCTTCGACGAGAGAGGAGACAGATAGAGAGGATAATACACACCTTAGTTGAATGGGTCTGGAATTGAACGGTGGTCGTAGATGTGAAGAGAAAAGCTTAGAGGCGGAAGGCAGCGGACGGAGGGGTTTATGTGCAGCAGAACAGAAGTTGTCGTCTTTATGAGCGAGCAATCGGGTCTGGCGGGGCAACAATTGATTGGGGGATCACTGGGGCACAAAAGCTCAACAGCGTCTCATGTCCCACCACGCATAGCGTGCTGCTATCAACATTGTACCCCTTTGTTGACCAATCATTATTACGCATGACACCCATACGCTACTGACTCAGCAGTCTTGAGATCTCCAAAAAGCTCATCTAATCACGTGATACCGGCGTCACTCCACCTAGTGTACCTACGGTGTACTCAAGTACCCTTTCCTCAATGAAGTACGTACTTCGTACAGGCCTAAGGTAGCCTTACTAAGCAATTTAGTTGTTACTGTGTCAAGCTCCCCTGTCTCTTGGCGCCATCGTACCTTGGGTACCTGTAGACTGCAAGCTGTCTGGCATTGTCCTCCACTGCCCAAGGTACTGAAGCAAGCGACAACATCTTGTATCATTCATTGCAGATACGCCCGCCTTCATCAACCCAAGCTTAACAACCCGATCATAGGACTTCCTTCCCCCAGAATACGCCATAGCATTCCTGGTCCGCTGGTTGTTCTGATATCGCGTCCTTGATCTCATCCGACCCGGCTTCGCTCCGGATACTCCACCAACCCTCGAGCTCGTGCACACCGTCTCTGTCGACTCCGAGCCGGACATCATGAACGGCAGCGGGGATCCAGAGAGAGCACAGGCTCTCGAAGAGTACAAAAACAAACTATTAGAGTCTAGGGAATGGGAGGCAAAGCTGAAAGCGTTGCGGTTGGAGATCAAGGGTTTGCAGAAGGATTTCGATACCACCGAAGACAATATCAAGGCACTGCAGAGTGTCGGGCAGATAATAGGAGAAGTCCTGAAGCAACTGGATGAGGAAAGATGTAAGAATCTCCTGTTAGCCCCAGGCTGGGCTCTACTATGCGAAGGTCTGTTTCGTTTGGCATGGCGCTGATTTCGTACCTCTAGTCATTGTCAAGGCTTCCTCGGGTCCTCGTTACGTGGTCGGTTGCCGATCTCGAGTCGACAAAACAAAACTCAAGCAAGGCACACGTGTGGCGCTGGATATGACCACGCTTACCATAATGCGGATGCTCCCACGAGAAGTCGATCCCTTAGTGTATAATATGTCGCTGGAAGATCCAGGACAAGTGAGCTTCGCCGGCATTGGAGGGTTGAATGAACAGATCCGCGAATTGCGGGAGGTCATAGAACTCCCCCTAAAAAATCCGGAACTTTTTCTACGGGTGGGAATCAAGCCTCCGAAGGGTGTGCTGCTATATGGACCACCCGGTACGGGGAAAACTCTTTTGGCAAGAGCCGTTGCAAGCGGCCTCGAAACAAATTTCCTCAAGGGTGAGATCTGCTCAATCGCTTGCTGCTCCTACAGTTTTGTACTGATATCTGTTATAGTGGTATCTTCGGCCATCGTGGACAAGTATATTGGAGAGTCTGCACGTCTCATCAGAGAAATGTTCGGATATGCGAAAGAGCACGAACCTTGCATCATATTCATGGATGAGATCGACGCTATTGGTGGACGAAGATTCTCGGAGGGCACGTCGGCAGATCGTGAGATCCAACGGACCTTGATGGAGTTGCTAAACCAGCTAGACGGCTTCGACTACCTTGGCAAGACGAAAATTATTATGGCTACGAATCGTCCGGATACGCTCGACCCGGCTCTACTTAGGGCCGGTCGGCTTGACCGAAAAATTGAGATTCCGCTTCCCAATGAAGTGGGACGGCTAGAAATCCTCAAGATCCATACCAGCGGAGTTGCGATTGAAGGCGAGATCGACTTTGAAAGTGTGGTAAAGATGAGCGATCAACTCAACGGTGCAGATTTGCGGAATGTGGTAACAGAAGCGTAAGTCCTTAACACTTCCCAAGCGAGATATCATCCATTAACAGCTGGAATCAGCGGTCTCTTCGCAATCAAGGACTATCGTGATGCAATCAACCAGGATGATTTCAACAAAGCTGTGCGCAAGGTGGCTGAGTCCAAGAAGTTGGAGGGGAAGCTTGAATACCAGAAATTGTAGTTCGCTGGTTGGCTGCGTGTTTCGGGGCTAGATCTGATAAACTCAAAAGCCTACAATGTACCTCGAGGTCTAGATTAAGGAACCTGCATGAACATGGGAAATCTGACACTAGTACGGAGTAATGATCAGCTCGTGGAGTGTGGTGCGTGTCCGATGTGCTCGTTTGGACAGCGTCCAGATGTCAATTGTAGACCATTTGTGATGCATACCTTACCCCTGAAAGCACCGGGTGATCGCCAAGCAACATCGTGTCTACGTAGGCACCACCTATGCTGCAACTGCCCGCAAAGAAATTCAATGAATTAGAACCCCTTTTCCGCCTCACGTCCAACAGTCCATTCGTTCTCTGTGCTATTTTTTTAATACTGACTACATGTTCACTCGGTCCTTCAAGCAATGGTCGCTTTCCACTTATGAACAACACCGATCCCTTCAGTCTTCGTCGACAGACCGCTCTCTCTATTATCCAGGCTAAAGCAGTAGACTATACACGGCGTGCACTCGATTCGGGCAAAGACACCTTCGAGGACAGCAAGCTCGTGCTTGGAAGCACTAGTACTTTCACAGATGCCGGGATGTCCTCTACATCACCCAGAGGTGTTTCCAGTTTTGACCGATCACAGCGGCGACGGGATGATGATCTATGGGGAAGCTCGGGGAATGCGCATGGCAGCAACACTACAAGGCAGTCAGTAAACGGTCTTGGGGAGAAGTTAGGTGGATTTTTCGAGAAGCCAGGACTGCCAATGTACAAGGACAAACCTTACAATTACGCCGCATCAAGACGCGCGTCGCATATCTTTGGTAGCCGGAGAGTAGTGATCGCAGCAATCACTGTATTCCTGACGATATTATACTGGTTCAGCTCAGGCTCGTCCAATACGCCTGTCAATAACGTAAAGAGCGATAATGGGAAGACTTGGTGGTCAAATTCTCAGCAGAAAGCAGTTGACTGGGATAGCCGGAGGGAAAGCGTCAAGGATGCCTTTAAGCTTAGTTGGGACGCCTACGAGAAGTACGCTTGGGGTATGTTAATTTACTGCTCATTCTAAGAGAGCTCGAAAGATTGACGCACATGATCTGGCGTGGTCGACTTTGGCAGGACTGACAGCGATCAGGCTATGATGAATATCATCCGCTCAGTAAGAAAGGCCGCCAGATGGTTCCCAATGGCATGGGCTGGATCATTGTCGATGCATTGGATACATTGATGCTCATGAACCTTACATCACGCCTCACTCATGCCAGAGAGTGGATTTCCACGACTCTGGACTATGACCAGGACCATGACGTGAACACCTTCGAGACAACCATTCGTATGCTTGGAGGCCTGTTATCGGCCCACTACCTGTCCACTACATATCCGGATATGGCTCCTATTCCCGATGTCGGTGAAGCAGGCGAGGACCTCTACCTCGAAAAAGCATCGGACCTGGCTAGCCGGCTGCTTGGAGCATTTGACTCCAAGACTGGGATTCCTTACGCTAGTGTGAACCTGAAAACCATGCAGGGTATCCCTTCAAGAGATGACGGTGGAGCTTCATCGACCGCTGAGGCGGCTAGTGTGCAGCTGGAGATGAAATATCTCGCAAAGCTTACCGGCGAGAAGGACTATTGGGACAAAGCAGAGAGAGTGATAAAAGTCATTGACGATAATCAGAGGGAAGATGGTCTTCTCCCCATCTTCATCTATGCGGATCAAGGAACTTTCAGAGGGAATAATATTCGACTAGGTAGCAGAGGCGACTCCTACTATGGTAAGGCGCATCCGTGTCATTGAATATTTCAATGCTGACGAATGTAGAATACCTGATTAAGCAATACCTTCAGACCTCCAAACAAGAGCCAGTCTATCTCGATATGTGGAACCAGTCTCTCGCAGGCGTTCGGAAACACCTAATCACGTATTCCAAACCTTCTGATCTCATGGTTTTGGCTGAAAGGCCGAACGGCTTGGGCGGTGAACTGTCGCCCAAAATGGATCATTTGGTCTGCTTCATGCCGGGCACAATAGCCCTAGGTGCGACCGGGGGCGTTACGGTGGCTGAAGCCAAGGCCGCTGGTAACTGGGGGCCTTCGCAGGACGAGGAGATGGCCATGGCAAAGGAGCTGATGAAGACCTGTTGGGGCATGTATAAAGTCACTAAGACTGGTCTCGCCCCTGAGATTGCGCATTTCCATATCTATGACCCCCCTAAGATGACGGGCGCCGATGTCCACACCCCTGTCGTTCTGGACAACGCTGAAGACGCAGAATGGAAACAGGATTACGAGATCAAGCCGCTGGATCAGCACAACTTGCAACGGCCTGAAACAGTCGAAAGCCTGTTTTACATGTGGAGAATCACGGGCGATGTCATCTATCGGGAGTGGGGTTGGGAGATGTTTCGATCATTCGTTGAGTATTCCTCTGTTGAAGACGGTGCCGGTTTCACCAGTCTAAACAATGTGAATGAAATCCCGCCAACCAAGCGAGACAATATGGAAAGTTTCTGGCTGGTATGGCTTTTCCATGTTATCCACCACCCGCGGCTAATTGCATATGACAGGCTGAAACTCTCAAGTATATGTATCTTCTGTTTTCACCGAACGACTTCATCCCCTTGGATCAGGTAGTAATCAATACGGAAGCGCACATCTTCCCAAGATTCGAGCTTGGCAAATTGTTCTCCACCGGCTGGCAGCGAAAATCCTCTGGGTTGCCAGCAAGTCAATCCACAGACGAAAGCATCGGGACGGCGCATTCGGCAGGCACTATACCACAGACTACCACAGTCCAGGTATCAGAAGCAAATGATGCTTTAGCGTGATGAATCCGGGCATGGGTTGTTGTATTTATATAGCTTTTACACTGGCTGCCTCTGTTTACATAGCATTTGCATCGCAATAGGAGAGGAAAAGGGGGCCATCTGCAGTCCTTGCATTCCGTGGAGGTGGAACAGCAGCATTTCTAATGGCATTATCCTTCCAATCCGGCCAATTCCAAGCCCCTTCCAGTCGTCGCTGTCTGTCTCATGCTCCATTGCTGGCCGTGAAAGGCGGTCTGGCAAAGCTTATCGTTCAACTCGAGAAAAGTCTGGCAGAATATAAGGCGGTGTGGGACTAGCGGGAGATCACTGGCACTGCCGATTGGTGGGCAAGTCAATAAGCTGCATAAGGCACAAGAGTTGTTTGCCCGGTTAGACATCATCGCCAGAGGTGTTGCAACTTTTGAGCTGCTTGACAACGAGCAATCACCGGCATTCCCTTTTTGCCCCAGGTCATACACCGATAGGAGCCTGTGTCTGGAGGTGGGTGTTCTTGCAGATATGAGGCCATTGATCCCCGCCTTGGCCCTGGCCGTCTCGTCGGTTGCGGGGGCCTTTTCTCCGTTCCGATCTTCGGCCAAGTCGCAGTCCCCGTTGAGCTCGGGTCAGGATGCGCAATTACAACCAACCTCTGAAGACCCGGTGACCACACTCCATCGGATTCTGGTCAAAATACCGTCTGTGACGGGGGATGAGTTTGCCGTGGGGAAGTTCTTGGTAGATTATCTCACCAAGCACAACTTCACCGTCGAGACTCAGTCAGTGGGCTCGACAGGCGATGTCTTGACCACCGATGCTGGCCCTCTCCAGACCAAGAAGGACAGGTTCAACGTGTTCGCATATCCTGGAAGCAAGCGCTCGACGCGAACATTGGTTACTAGCCACATTGATACGGTGCCCCCTTATCTTCCTTACGAGCTGAAGAGTAAAGATGATATCTGGGGCCGTGGAAGCGTGGACGCCAAAGCCAGTGTGGCAACACAGATTGTTGCCGTTCAAGAACTACTGAAGGCCGGGGAACTGGAAGATGGTGATGTCTCCCTCCTATTCGTGGTTGGCGAAGAGACAGGCGGCGATGGGATGCGCAAGGCAAATGATCTTGGATTGGACTGGGAGACCGTCATCTTTGGTGAGCCGACAGAGCTCAAGCTGGCGACTGGCCACAAAGGCAGCCTTAGTTTTACGCTGCATGCTCAAGGCAAAGCTGCGCACTCAGGGTCGGTGCAATCCGAACGGTTACCGCGTCGGTGCTGATTTGTGCCGCAGTTATCCATATTTGGGTGTTAACGCCAACTCACTCCTGATACCCGCTCTGGCGGCTCTTGACAGCCTCAAGATGCCCGCTTC
Source organism: Symbiotaphrina buchneri (assembly GCA_001599915.1). Lineage (NCBI taxonomy): Eukaryota > Fungi > Ascomycota > Symbiotaphrinales > Symbiotaphrinaceae > Symbiotaphrina > Symbiotaphrina buchneri. Next base: position 1,875 of record BCIG01000050.1, on the reverse strand, counting down.
TGAGAAGTATGGAAACAGCACACTAAACATTGGCACAATAGTTGGGGGTGTGGCTGCTAATGTCGTAGCCGAAAAGGCACAAGCCAGCATCCAGATCAGAATCGCGGCCGGTACTGCCCAAGAGATGAAGAAGCTCGTCTTAGAAGCGGTCAAGGCAGCCTCTCCTACCATCGAGTTGGAGTTCGGTGGAGGTGGATATGGTCCAATTGACATATCTGCCGACGTTGACGGTGAGCAGTCGGTCCTTGCCTCGACTGCACCAACGTTGAAGCTAACACGTCGACTGTAGGATTTGATACCATAACTGTCAACTATGGCACGGACATTCCCAATCTATATGGTGACCACAAGACGTATCTTTACGGCCCCGGAAGCATCCTCGAAGCTCATTCTGCCCACGAACACGTCAATGCCAGCGATCTCTTCACCGCTGTTGACGGCTATAAGAAGCTGATCATGGCATCCTTGACGTAACCTCCCACAGAAGTGTCTGTTCACACTCCATATAGTATATAGGCCTGCCTCTGTTGGTTCTGAATATTGGCGACATATGGAAAGAGGATACGCTCTTTATCATGCATCGCCCTTTCTAAATAATCCAATCCTCATAATCTCTTTGAAGTCTGACGCCCACCACAAATACCTTTTGGAGGAATCTTCAGAAATATCTGGCCCATTTTCGTAACTTGCTATTGGCCTGATTGGGATCTGAAGCCTTTGCAGACAAGCCGCCAGATCCTCTTGCCCAGATCGCATAGGGTCATCTCTGATGATGATACCAATGTCGGCCTCGAGTAGACAGGCCAGATCAGTGCTGCTGTCTCCGATATAGACCGTCTTCGCGGTCTCCTGATCCTCCATCAGTTCACGCATGACACGTAGCTTGTCCGCTGCAGTCCAAACTCCGGCCCCTTCATCGGCGAAATATCTGTCCATCTTCCCGGTGGCAGGATAGCCAGACCCCAGACCATCAATCTCATTGGCCGCTATTGGCATGTTCTGCAGCAGCGCCAGTGCCGCATCGTCCTCAGCCAGGCATGCCGAGTAGATCAGGCACCTTCGAATGAAGGTCCTGCTCCAGCCGACGCTGACGATCCCCACCTTCCCATCTTCCGCGACTCTGCTGATCAGCTCTTTCCATCCGTCTCGTAACCGGACGTCGCCCTCTCGGACGGCCCTCTCCGCGCCCTGTTCGACCAGTTCCTTCGTCAGACCCGAGAACACCCCGGCGCCCTCGACCCGTTCGATGCTGCCCCGTTCAACAGGCTTCATGCTCGCGAGGAAGTCCAGTTCCTGCTCCACGGTCGTGCGGTCCTCTTTGGCTGGTTTGTACCCCGCCACGTGCGCGCGGTAGTCCTCCCCGTACGCGTTGACGATCGAGTCCCATGAGCGGGACGGAGGGTCCTTGAAGCCCACTGCAGCAGCGGAATAGCCGATGTTAGCTATCACGGCGATGGTGTCGCGTGTGGTCAGAGTGCCATCGTAGTCGAGCAGGAGGTGGATGCCTGCATGGGCCATGGTGGGGCGACAGTATCGGCGCAAGCTCGTGAAAGGGATCCTGGCAGTAACGGGCCGCAAACACATTTGGGCCAGAACGCCATCAAGAACTTGGCATGCTATGGCGTGCTTGGACCCTTCTTCGGTATTGCGAGCTGCATGGTCGGATCAATCGGTATAGAGAGCCTGGATACTACATACTACGAAGTACTTCGTACACTTGATGCGTCTGCAAGCTGCGCCGAGGCAGTGTGCAGCGCTTCAACACCACCTGGTACCTTGGACCTGAAAAGGCACTCTATTAATATTACAGCGATAAACTTCAAGAACATACAGGTGACCACCCCGCCCATCCAATAGTAGAATGCGCCATGCCAA
>BCIG01000049.1:0-23784 GCA_001599915.1 Symbiotaphrina buchneri | reverse complement strand
GGCCACCGCCTTCGCGTCCGGCCCGCCCATTGGCTCCCCGCCGGCGAGGCCGTCGATTCTGCCGCCAAACCCGGACCCCGTCATGCTCCTTCTAGAGCTGCACTATTTCACGCCGCAGGAGACTGTGGCAGACGTATACTGGCTGCGTGGAGTAGTGTTCGTGCTTCAACTTCTTTTCTGCACAAACAAAGGCTGACCAAGCCCAGGCGAGACTACGAAGACGAGACCTCTGCCAAGCTTCTTGCGTGCCTGAAGCCAGCACTCAGGAAGAACCGCAAAGCAAAAGTTCTCGTCAATGAGCTGATCATTCCCAGTCTGATCACACCTGAGTCATCGGCCCAGGCTCCGGCGTCCCAACACTTACCTCCGGCACAGTCAGGATACCCGGATACCTGCCACATGATGCAGCTAAGTACGATGGCGCTGATGGGTGGTAAGGAGAGAACATTTGCCGATATCCGCAGAATCGGAGAAGCGGCAGGGTTGACGTTCAAAAAGTTCCATCAATACAGGATGTTTACAGGTACCCTTGAATTTGAGCTAGCACCGGATGGTAAGCTATAGCGGGCGATGGATCATGTAATGGTTAAGATCTTATCTAGTCCCCCTATTCCTTTAACCAGATCGATATTATTAAAGCTTGTTCTTAGAACTGTATTCAGTGATAATCAAGGCATGACAGCCTCATAACACTTAACAATTTCAATAAGCCACATTCCACAGTCTGGAAAACAACAGATCTTATATATTCTTAAGAGCTCTATGGAACACAAGAGGTGGAAAAAAATGTTGCTGCATGGATCAAGAAGTAGAGGTAGAACGGCGCAAAGGAATTCGAACCATGTGGGGCTAAAAAAAAGGAAGTAAAAACAGGAGCAAATGGGGATCGAACCCATGACCCTGAGATCTGCAATCTCATGCTCTACCACTGAGCTATTGCTCCACGACCTTTTGCAAGATCTCGCTAATACACTTTATGAATCTGTGTGAACATTAAGATCAAAGTACTTAACCAGCAGATGCCGTTGCACCAATTTATTATTGAAAGAGTTGCGACCGAAGTCAAGGATTTGTACTTCAACAGGCCAAGAGTTTTTATAGGTGAGTTATTCTACACTATGAGGGATTATGTAATCTCGTTTCTTGTTTAGTTAATAATGTCTTGGCAAAGGGCGGAAAACTGGCCCGAGTACAACAGCCTACAACAAGTTCGAGTATGAAAGGAGATGTACGTAGTATAGTATTATTATTATCTAACAATATACACTACCATATACATGCTGTACATGATTATCAAAACTGCAAAAAGACTCAAACGCCTCAAACTCCAATGACTCCAAGTCATAAGTCGGCATCATGCAATCAATAACATCACTCCAAGCTCTGGATCTGGACCTTGATAGCTCCGGTCTTAGGATCCGCCGCCGCAGCGAATGCCTCCACAGCATTCTCCAGCGGGAATCGGTGCGTCACCAAGCTCGACAAGTCCACGAGACCATTCTCAACCAGACGAATCGCGCGCGGCCAAGTATTCGAGTAGCGGTACTCCAGCATGATATCAACCTCCCGAGTGCTCGCGCGCATCAACGCAAAGTTGATCTCGTCCTTGCCGCAGCCGATGACATACACCTTACCGCCAAACTTGACGGCCCAAATCGCCGCATTGACGCTGCTCTCGGCGCCCGTGCACTCCATCGCCACCGCAGGCTCCAGGCCTCCGAACACATCGACGATCTTCCTGGCAGCCTCTTCGCTATTCTTCTCGCCCCCAACCTTATGCGTAATGACGCTCGGGCATATCTTCTTCGCAAACTTCAACCGGCCCAAATCCACATCCGTAATCACGATCGGACACGCGCCCGCCGCGCGTACACAAAGCAGCGTAACGAGCCCGATCGTGCCCGCGCCACAGATCAGCACCGGGTCGCCCACGACGATGTTCACCCGCTGCATCGCCGCCAGCGCCACGCTCAGCGGCTCCAGCAGCGCGCCGTACTCGTAGCTCATGTTGCCGATCTTGTGGCACCACGCCGCCGGGTGGTTGACGTAGCGCCGTAGCAGGCCCGGCACGGGCGGCGTGGAAAGGAAGTCGACGCGGTCGCAGCCGTTGTACCGGCCTGTTAGGCATGGCTCGCATTCGCCGCAGATGACTTGTGGCTCGATGGCGACGCGGTCGCCAATGTGGAGGGTGGTTACGGATGGGTGCACGGCGATTACTTCGCCTGCAGACTCGTGGCCGAGGATGTGTGTGTCGGTCACAATCATGGGGCCGATGTGGCCTTCGCGCCAGAAGTGTACGTCGGATCTGGTGGCTTGGTTAGTGAGGGGTTTATGATGGTTGGGGTTGTTGGGGATGATTACCCGCAGATGCCGGTGCTTCGGATTGCGACGGTGACTTGTCCGGGCTTTAGGTCTTGACCCTTTTGCACACTCTCGAGACTGGGGGCGGCATCGCTGACCCAGAGATCGTGCTGGGGGTTGGTGTAGACACCAATGTTTGGTTTGGTAACCTTTAAGACTTTTGGTGCATCGTTGGTCTCAAGAGGGGTATCGACAACGTATGGTGCCATAGGTGGTTTGTATGAGACGACGATATAGGATGAGGAAAGATAAAGGGTATCGAAGTGGTGATTAATATTTTGTTTCACGGATCAATGGATCATTGGAGATACAATAAATTGAAGAGTATTCATCGTCGTTATGCGGCGTACAGACGCCTGTATATGTGCGCTCCTTATGAGAGCCCACTGCTCAGCAGTCGCCATTCGCGGCCTCAACATGTGCTCCGTAGCACCTGCCTCAGACCATCACGGAATGGGCTGGAACGGACGAAACGTGTAAGGAAAGAAACCCTCCTGGAAAGGCCGGGCCATCGTTGTCGGCCACATGATTCGTACTTCCCCATCCTTACGTGCGTTTGCATGCGCTCCCACGCCTGGCCTCCGCTGCAAAGGTCCTCGGCAATTGCGGTTTTCCGGGTTTGGCGTCCCCTCACATGAGGATAAGTTTTCGAGACCCTGTGATCGCATCGTACCAGAGATGAAAGCGGTAAGGGGGACTCCTGAGAAATTAACCGACGACACAATTTATCCGATCAGCAACACAGCAAGCCTCAATTGTTGATGGACGACCACGCCATATTGTAACGGGACACTTACGGAGATGAACGAAATCATAGTAATGGGGACGGAAATTTGCAGCACTGCATGCAACGGATCATGGTGTGATTGGAAATTCGGACCTTCTAGAACCGAGCGGCGTTATATATGTATTCAAAACTCTCCCCTCGAACCTGTTGCCGGGCAAACGCAATAACCCAAAGCGACATTGAGTACGATCACTGTTATTTGTCACTGTTATTTGAGGAGTCTCAGACAGTAAACTATTTCGACCAAGCACTATTATGGCTGTCGGCGAGGCTAGACCACTATCAGGAAAGCTAGGAATCGTCACCGGCGGCTCCAGAGGTCAGCTTCTCAAGTCAATCCACTCCTCCTCTAGTGATTACTAACAAACTCACCTCCAGGAATCGGCGCCGCTATCGCTGAGAACCTCGCCAGCAAAGGGTGCAATCTTGTGCTCGACTATCCGGCCGCATCACAAGCCAACGAAGCCGCTGAGCTGAGTACGCAGCTCTCTCAAAAGTACAACGTCCGCGTCGTCGGCGTCGAAGCAGACATTTCCACCCCCGAAGGCGCCGCGCACCTCGTCGCCGCAACACGCAAGCTGTTCGGCAACAATCACGGCAACAAGCTCCAGATCGACATCGTAGTGAACAATGCCGGCATCGCGCTAAACAACAAGATCCCCGACATCAAAGTCTCCGAATTCGAAGACTCGTTCCGCGTCAACGTCCTCGGCTCGCTGCTGGTCGTGCAGGCGGTGCAGCCTATCGTCCATCTCGGCGTCGACGGGCTTTGTTGGGCAGAGCATCTACGGCGGCACCAAGGCTGCCATCGAGGCTATGACGCGCACGTGGGCAAGGGAGCTGAGCGAGCGGGCGACGGTCAATGCGATCAACCCGGGCCCAGTCGAGGGACCGATGTATAAGGCGAATACGGCGGAGTTTAAACATGCGGCGAGGGGCTGGATTGAGCATACGCCGTTGATGCAGGGGAGGCCGGGCATTGACCCGCCGGATTTGATTGAGGATGCGAAGACGTCGGGCGGGAGGCCGGCGTATAGAAGTGAGATTGCGGGAATCGTGGGCATGTTGTGTACGGAGGATGCGAGCTGGTGTACCGGACAGGTGGTTAGTGCTAATGGTGGGATGTTGATGTGGTGATGATTATATGGATTGGAAGCATTGGTGGAGTTGAGATTGGTGATCTTTACAGTATAGTAATGAACTTGATGAATTTACAAGTAATGGGCGTACAATGTGATGACTATTACAGTGAAATATCGAGCAGTGTGCAGGTGCAGAATACCTTCCCCCTGGCGCAATTTCGTATCCAAAACCCATGAAGTGACTGGGTCAAACAGCTGGTGTGCGGACGTTCGAGTCTGCGAGAGGCTAGTGAGCGAGTCAGGGAGTCACAGTCGAAAACAAATTTGCGGGGGTCATGAAGCCTGCCCGTACGGTCACCATAACCCGGAGAACTTCCCAGAGCCATGATTGCGGCTACAGGACTGGGACCCCACGGGCACAGTGCAACTCGTGATCCATTTTCGGCTGATTACGACCGTGCCCACGCAAGTGACACGTTTTCAGGCCGTGATGTTGATTTCTGTCGTGGCTCCCCGTCGCGCATTGACCATCGGCAGAATCTCCTAAATACGACCGATCCTTGTAAGCCTCAATGGACGCCCCTTCGTGTCTAGTTGACGACTCGGAATAGCATGATAAGATCATGAGAGAAGGGGTCATTTGATGGGTCATCTACATGACCTCCCACGCATAATTGCCGTTGTCCGGTTGTATCGCTATAAGACCTTATCGGGGTATTTCTTGTGTCCTTGATACATGGTGGTCCTGCGGATCTGTGCGGGACGAACAAGGACCGTGGAAGGCAGTGGTACGCAGCACTTAGGCGTTGCCATGAACCGCCAAAAGATGGGGTGACCCCGGATCTCTTCCTCCTCCATCATGGGGTTCTCGGGCGGACACCTCGGCAGCAGGAGCAGAGCTCCCCCAATAGTATCATTGTGTGACCTATCACCAGGACTGCAGATAATTCCGTATCATGTTCTGGCATAAAATGTCTTTCCCTCTACGGAGCGCCTCTCCACCACAAATCAACCATACAAATGTGATCTTGTTGAAACAAACATCAACAGAATGTATACAATCTGGAACATCTACAGTACGTCGCACTCTACCATTTACTCCTACACTTCACATTACCCTGGGACCATTGATACCAACGTGAACCACAGTCCTCGCCGCCTTCGGCACCGTCGGCGGTGCCCTATTCGGCTTCGATATCTCCTCCATGAGCGCCTGGATCGGGAGCGATCAGTACCTCAAATACTTCGGTCATCCCCGCTCCACGAGGCAGGGGGGTATAACCGCGTCCATGAGCGGCGGATCCTTCGTCGGTGCTATCGCCTCCGGCTTCCTTTGTGATCACCTGGGACGACGCCGCGTCCTGCAGGTCGCATCCGTCATCTGGGTCATTGGCGCGGTCCTCCAGTGCAGCGCACAGAACGTAGGTCATCTTGTCGTCGGCCGTATCGTGAGCGGACTTGCTAGTAAGCCTTGACCTAACCCTCGTGTGCATGCCTTGGAAGCTGACATGGGGCCATTATAGTCTGCATCACATCGTCGCAAGTCTGCGTTTACCTCGCCGAACTGGCTTCAAGCCGAATCCCTGGCCGCATTGTCGGCATCCAGCAATGGGCCATCGAGTGGGGTATCCTCGTCATGTGCCTCATCTCATACGGCTGCACATATATCAACGGGACAGCTTCCTTCAGGATTGCTTGGGGCCTCCAGGCTATTCCGGGGTTTGTCCTCTTTACGGCAATTTTCTTCTCTCCTGAGAGCCCGCGTTGGCTCGCTGAGAAGGATCGGTGGGAGGAGTGTGTGGACACACTGGCCCATCTTCACGCCAAGGGCAATCACGAGGACCCGGTTGTTCTGGCGGAGCTTGAGGAAGGTATCGTATAACTCATCATTGCGATGTTTTGTTATGGCATCTGCTGACATCGTGCGCTATAGTCAAGGAAGCTGCTCATCTTGCCCATCAGGAGAAACAAGTTGGCTTCTTCGGTCTGTTTGGCCGTAAAGTATGGAAACGGACGTTGTGCGGTGTGTCCGTACAGATCTGGTAAGCACTGGAGTCTCCCTCAATCACCACATCTCTTGCATGACTAACAACGTCGCAGGCAACAGCTACTTGGCGGCAACGTCATGCTGTATTATCTTGTGTATATCTTCGAAATGGCCGGCCTTGTCAGTATCTCGTTTACACATCTCCACCTCGACCTACTAACAGCTCCGTAGGGTAACAGTTCTCTCACCTCCGCGATTATCCAATACGTCATCTTCCTCGTAACGACAGGAGGAATGCTTCCGATAATTGACAGGATCCGCAGACGGGATCTTTTGATCACTGGCGCCTTCATTTGCAGTATCCTGCACTTCATCAGCGGTGCACTGATGGCTTCATATGGGCATCACGTCGATTCAGTCGATGGTAACATTCCCATGCAGATCCACTCGGCGTACTCCAGCTTACATAACTAGGCAATGATATCCTCAGATGGTCTATCAGTGGTGCACCGGCAAAGGGCGTCATCGCAGTTGCCTACATCTTTGTTGGAGTCTACGGTCTTACCTGGGTAAGTTGAAAATTTGCACTGCATCACTCTGCGCGATCTGGAGACTAACAAACGCACCCTAGGCACCCGCCGCATGGATCTACGCCTCCGAGGTGTTCCCGCTCAAGTACCGTGCAAAAGGCGTTGGCTTAAGTGCGGCCGGCAACTGGATCTTCAACCTTGCCTTAGCACAGTTCACGCCTCCGTCCTCCACCAACATCCAATGGAAGACGTACATGATCTTCGGGACGTTCTGCTTCGTCATGGGTCTATGGGTGTTCTTCTTGTACCCCGAGACCGTCGGTAGGTCTCTTGAAGAGATCGATATCTTGTTTGAGGAGAACATCCCGCCGTGGAGGAGCCACAAGGTTGGCGGTACATTTGAAGAGCGTGTTGAGGCTGTGAGAAAGAGACATGAGGCTGCCTTGGGAGAGGAGAAGACGGTCAATAGGGTTGAGAGTGCGACGCGTCAAGAAGTTGTTTGAGACTGTTCTGACTGGTTTGAGGGAGATTGTCTGTCGCTAGTGAGATTTGAGATGAATATATTTTGCCTTTATGGGGTTGATGTACAGATACCATCTGGTCTGATTGAGAAAGCTTGGGTGACAGGCTTCGTTCGTTACATGGCCAACCTATAGTCATGAGTGTAGTGCATCTATCCCCTCCGTCAAAATGCAAGTGGCCTCCGGGGAAGTTTCCCAGTTTTTTGCTGAAGTTTTCGATTCTTGAACGGCGCGTTTCGCGCTGCTGATTAGGCAACCCCTAGCCGAAAGCTCGTTCGTACGTCATGCTAGTGGACCCAGAAATGTCATGTATCGATCACAAAAACGACCTGCCAAAGGTACGAGTTCGACGTCAACGAATGTCTCGCGCCCGGGTTCTCGACGCCGCATCCGGACATGAGCTTCGCGAGCCCCGTGTTCCCGATGAACCTGTCAAACTTCCTGCTTATGGTCGATCGCATTTTCCAGAACCGAGGCCGTTCGCTGCTTCCCAAATCTGCTACGAAGAATTCTTATGTTGACACGGGAAACGAGGCCTGAAGAGTGGCTCGGCTGCAGCTCTCTAGCTGCGACTTGGCAGCTATTCTGGGAAGGCAAAATGCGTCAAAAGCGCCAAATATTCCTGCGCTACTGCGCTAACGGTTTTGCTCGTACAGCTAGGCTCGGTAAAGAATCCTTCATAAGGCCAACTCTTCACCGACAACATCACCGCAGTCTTTCTCCACACTCATTGTCATCTACGCATATGATGCTTATCATTACCCATTAGATTGACAGATAGAACCTCTCAAATCCCGTTCTAAACCACCTCTAGCATCAGACTCAGCCACTGCAGACGGTGGGATGCCGAGAGCCGCGGCCAAAAATAGTGAGTATTGCGGGATCTCGACATCGTTCAAATATAGGGATGAGCTGACTGGAGCACGGCAGGTTGGTAATGATCCCTAATGAACCATGATTGTCAAACACTGTGGCTAAGACATTACAACAGTGAAACATGTCTTAAAAGGAAGCTAGGATGTGCGATGTCTACCCCCAGTGCCCGTGAGCTATGGGGCTAACTGGTCCTGAGTAGGCGATGGCAGGCTCCCTGTGTGTCAGAGATGCCTTGGCTCTGGAAGAGATTGTGTCCGACTACCCGCGGGCTGGAAGTTCGTAACAATAACTCCAGGGAGACGTCGGCGAACAAGTCCGCCTCCGCAGCCTACAGATGCCGTGCAAGCTCAAGCAACCCTGCCTTCGACGCAGCGCAGCAGTCGAGGCATGAAGGATTTCATTCATGATGAAAACCTAGACCTTACCAGCAGTCCGAAAGGAACACTCATTGGACAATGGTCATCTTCCCAACCCGTATCTCAGGGGCCTCGTCATTGGGCAGAGTCATTAGCCGCTCTGCCTCCTCAGGAAGCACTTGCAGATGTTCGGATAGCGGAGGTCTTCACGAATTATCTACACGCTCTGGCACCGTGGTTTGACTTGAATGATTCCCAGCGCTCATTCGGCACGATAATTCCAGAGAAAGCTCTGGTAAGCCCGAGTTTGTTTAAATCCATCATTGCATTCTCTGCCTTGCATATGACGAAGGCCAACCCAGCCATGCGGGAAGTGGCTACCGCATTTCACACCGCATGCATGGAGGATTTGCCGCTGTCCATGAGTAGGTTGGAGACAAGATCTCATGAAAACGCCCTCGCCGCCACTTGCTTGCTGCGGTCCTATGAAATTCTGGATAGTGAGTGGAATCTGATGTCCTGATTGCATATCCTGCTTCTAATCAAGGCAAAATAGAACCTGCGCAACGCCACGTTCTGACCCCTTACCGTTATGCTATCAACGGACCAATTGACTTCCGCAGTCATGGGCTCTTCCAGGCCGGTGCCTGGAACTATCTACGAGGAGAGATCACAGTCGCCCTTGAATGCCGTAAACAGGTGCGGATAGGTAACATGTTCGACACGTTTCGCGCGGGAAGTCAAGCTGCCGATATGCGTGCAAATCAAATGAGCTACCTCCTGGCTCAAATCATCAATTTCTCTTTCCGAGATCCTTCCGACCGTACCACACAGAAAGACCGGATCGCGAAATATCAAACCCTTTCTAATGATTTGGGTGCTTGGAAAAATACCCTGCCTTATACATTTGAGCTATTCAGCTCGGCACCGAAGCAAGGGAATCCATTCCCGTCCTTGTGGATGCTCCAGCCCTGGCACGGTATGTCAAACTCCCCAACCGCTATTGACCTTGTCTAACTCTTTTCCCGGCTCGCAGTGGCTGCACACACGTACTTCGCCGTCGGCGAGATATTACTAGCCCTATACGACCCAGCGGTTGCAAAGGGCCATACCACGCAGGCACAACTTGCGTTTGCCGAAGATCGAGCTATAAGAATCTGTGGCCTAGCCTGGACTAATGATAACGTCGCTGCGAGAGTCAATGCTTATGGTCCTCTGGCCTTCTGTAAGTACCTTCTAGTCATGCGGAGGAGCTCATATACCGAGCACGACTGAAGATTTTCATAGGTGGCAGATATTTAACGCAACGGAACCAGCGAAGTGCTTTGGAGCAGTTCCTGCTCGAGTCGAGACGGGCTACCGCGTGGCCTGTTCATTTGATTCTCAAGGATCTGAGGGATTTCTGGGTGTCAAGACCCTGGGTTCCAAGTACGGCGAGCAGTGGAGCCGCAGAGGGAGCTGCAGAGGGAGAGTCCACACCGACGGAGCCTGCACAATAGGCACTGTTGGTAAATCATAGGTGATGTTCAGACATGGTTGGACAGAGGAACGTGCATGAAATGATGAAAACGATTACAATGCGTGTATGGGATAATCGAACTTTCTTTTTTGCTTGCAGCGGGGCAAAGCATTCTTAGCATTCTCTTCTTCAACAAGTTGAGGAAGTGGTAATACAGTTCTTCGGGTTCTCGATAATTGTGCGACTAGTCGTTGGCACTATGTCCCTTGTTTACAGTTCCGGGGTGGCTCATCATTCCATCATCAGTTTGGAAGGACGTGCTGTTTTTGAAGCTTATGGTTCTCGGCTTAATAAAGATGTTTGAAATAGGAATAGCTTCCTGACATATGCAACAAGGGCCGTCAACTACCATCTATCTGTCTAAATTCCTGCCGGCTTACTGCTCCTCCCCAGGTGCCGACACAATCTCAAATCTACTCGGTTGAGGAAACAGCCCCTCAAACAACTCCGACATGACCTTCTCCACCTTCTTGATATCCTTCTCATCCATATCCTCGGAGACATCATCGTTCAAGCACAACTGGCCGACCTTGCGATCTCCCTTGACCAGCCTCTTCACCAACGTATGCTTGACCTGCTCCGCATCCGTGACCATGACGAACAGCGCGTCGGGCTCCACGACCGTATAATGGTAGCGCGTCAGCGCCTTGACCACGGTCCGCCTTGCTTTAGCTTTCGTCTCTGCGGGGGGAAGCAACGGAGAGAGCCCTTTGGGAACGCGGTTCAGCAGCAATTTGATGAGGCAGTCGCCGCATTTGACGTCCTGCCTTGCAGCACGATCGAGGATGGCCGCCGTGGAGAACACGGGGCTCGCGAAGCTCATGTCCGGGTACGGCGTCGAAAACCCGCGCGCCAGACATTCATTGACGTCGAACTCGTAGCACTCGATATCCTTGATCGTCACGGGCCCGTCGAGGGACGTCCATAGCACGTCGACATTCACCTTCGGTGGCTTGAGTCCCGCTGTCTCATGCAGCGGACCCACCTGATAGAAAATCCGTTCCCGAAAGGCGGTCTTGCCTTCATTCTCCATGCCTTCAGTCAACTCCATCATGACCTGCTGGCGCTCCTCCCAGTCCAGATTCCCATCGCCGTTCACGTCCGCGCGGAGCATGATATAGCTCCACAGCAGCGCCTCGCGGTGGCGTTCGATGGTGTAGTGGAACGCAGCATACCAGGAATACAGCTGGAAGCCCGTCTCGCCTCGGAAGCGCTGGCAGGCGCTACGCAAGGCCGGCCGCGCGAAGGCATTGATGGCTTCGCGTGTCACGCTGCGGGAAAGCGATTTGCCAAAGTGCACCTGGCCTTTCCGTTTGCGGCTTCCAAAGCGTCGGTTCAGTAGCCAGGACGTGTAGATGAGGTACGGCTTCTCGCCGAACCGCCGGGCGTCGATGTCGGTGGGCGGGTTGATCGTGTTGTAGCCGTTGGTTTTGAAGCCTAGCGTTGGGCCGAAGAGAGGTGAGTATATGTCTGAAGCGGCGTGCGGACGCCCGAGGAGCATGTCGTCCGATAAGGCGAAGAGCTGGGTCTCGTTAGAACAACATGTGTGATGATGACTTTAGAGATGCAGGACACGTACCCTGTCTACATCGGAAGGTATTGAAAATCTGGTTCTCAATCGTCAGCGAGTTGAATGTGGGTAAGCAGTCTTTATGCTCGTCGTCGAAGAAATCCTCCTGCGAAAGGACTTGGACAACATCACGCGTCTGTGCGTCGTCGTTGAGCCAAACGGGGATCTGTCTCCCGTACTCTGGATCCTTCTTCACGGCATTGACCAGCAGCAGTATTCGATTGCGGAATGACGGCGCATGCAATTCGACGCTCCGGAGCGAGAACCGAAGCTCGTCCCAGTCCCGGTAGCGGTTCGAGCGGTGCGATTGGATCCAGCTGCCGTCGCCGTCGTTCAGTGTCGAGTTGAGCTCGTAATCTAGCATCGTGTCGAGAAATGCCTGTTCGGAGCCGTTCACCCCTATGATGAGATCAGCCAGTGGCTCTCGCAGGGAGGGCGATCCTTATAATATACACGTATAGACGAAGTCAATCTTGGGCTCTTCCAATATCCCCCATCTGTCAGCATTGAATTCTGCATCAGCAACCCACTCGTCCTCCCAGCCTGCTAGGACGGTATCCTTGGTGGCCTCTTCTAAGGGAACGTGGATGATGTCAGGCAAGGCCTCGGCGGCTTCACTGAGCGCCATGTAGTCATCGTAGCTGGGAAACTCGTACGGCCTAGTCGACGCTGCCTGTGAATGTGCAAGCGCCGCGTCGATTGCGTCGTGGCTTGCGATGGAGGAGAGCACGACTTGGCTTTCAGCCTTTTGGCTGTTCACTTCTTGGCTGTTCACTTCTTGGCTGCTAACTTCCTGGCTGCTCACTTCCTGACTGCTCATTTCCATAGTGCCTTGAGCAGCTTGATCAGCTTCACGGGCTGTTTCCGGCAAGGCTCGCTGTCCTTCTTTCGGCTGATGTATCCTATGACGTCGAATCTCCTCGTGGCGTGCCGTTGATGTAAAAGATCGCTCGGCAGCTGGCGGCACGATGGAATTGTCTTCTTCGATCTTGGCTGGACCGTGCGGTTCCTCTCGAGGCTCTAGAACCTCAGAATCAGGCACCTCCATCCCAACAATGTCGGTCTTCGAGTCCTGCTGCCTGGCCGCTACCAGCGAGGCTACAGACCATGGACCGTTTCGAGAGTTCTGCTGCGGCCAGGGCAGTAATTTGGTGCTCCAGCAGGCAAGGAGGATCGCCATCGCTATCGCTTGTAGGACGCGCTTTCGTCGTGTCCGTGGCCATTTGGGCGTATAAGCGGTATCAAGTAATGATAGCTGAGTAGGATGAGACTTCTCGGATCTTGAGAAGCGATTACCACGGATTGGCATCTTGATCTAAGTTAAGAGATGACGCGACACATCGCTCAGTGGGTGTTGTAGCAAGTCAATCGTGTCTCTACTATAGCATTTGCCGTATGCTATCTCTGGCGAACGCCGGTCGGCATCACGGAGCCGCATGCACAGGGGTCATGGCCAGAATACTGTACGATTTCCTCACTCGATCAACAACAAGCCTGGGTGACTTGCAACTGATGGTTAACAGGGTCCAACAGAAACAAGCTTTTACATTCAGCGGACCTTTTGCCGTGCCATGAGCCGGAGGAAATCCACCATGAAGCCCGGCTTGAGACTAGCAGGCTTTAGCTCTCGTATTGTTGCAGCATCTCATGCTCCCGGGCTAGAGAGACATGCTTCTTGGTTTTGTTGAGTCCGCTCCTATCTGGGTCAAGCCGGATTGCCGAGATTGGTGATTTGATCTGCTATGTGTGGACTCAACCAGTACCAATTCCTTCTGCTCATGTTCGGTTCCATTGTGGCTTCGCTACTCTACTTGTGATGTGCAGTGCTCTGATCTTGGAGGTAGATTGGATTTTTGGAGCAACCGAGGAGGCTTTTCCGCTGAAGCAGCGTTTTATCCTACTATAGCGAGTCAACATCAGGTGGACTAAGAAGATGGACACCCGGCAGATAGTGGCTTAGGACTGATAGTGAGGGCGGGGTGTCCGCCTTGGCTGGTCTTGGACACCATGATCTGATCGCAGTCCTCGTATTGCTCACGCGAGCTCCTTCTAATTCAAGTGCCGAGAGCTTAGTGGCTTGCAAGGGAAAATGTGAAAGTTATGATTGATTCTACGGGGAGCAGCAAAGCTTTGGTCGTAAAAGCAGCGGGATGTGGCTGCCTGCGCCTTGACAAGCATAATGCCGAGACGGGAGCTTTGTACGAGTACATGTCCGTCAAGTACAGGTACTCGCTCTACACACCCGTTGTACGAGTACTGCGTATTTGTACCGTTCTGGACTCGAGATGGGGGAAATCGGCGCATGCTCTATGCCCTGTTCAGGATTAGTGGCCAAGACAATAGCACTGCGAGATTCATTGTTGACATTTCCCGTGAACTTTTTTCTTATGTCTTCTCTTTTCCCTCCTACGGACAGCAAGCTTCCTGTCACCCCTTTTCGTTCGCACCACCACTAATTGACAAATGGATCCAGATGCAGTCACAACGACCTTGAGGCGTTCTCATGTTTGCCGATCCGGCCGTGCGAGGTTGGGTTTGACACTTTTTCAGCTCGGCAAGATCGTGTGCTCTCGTTCCACCTTCGACCAGGCCGTTCGTGGCGTCTCACAAATCATCTTGGTGTCTCCACTCAGATCAACATGTCGACATCTACTCCCTGTCTCATTCTCGAATGGCCACCGCAAATCCCTAATGCCATGACCACTCAGTGCATTCGTGGGTTCCGCAATGCCTTCCTGTGGCTTCACTAGCTGGCCAAGTACGAAATCACCGTCAGTGACTGCGCTGAGTTTCCCACGCCTTCCATTAGCTTTCGGCTGAGATCGCTGTTGTCACGGACCTCTATCGTGAGCTGAAGCTATGGAGAGAGATATCGCCGATCCGTATCGCTCTCCGAAGGCTCGATGCTATTGCAAGCCTTCGTGTATTAGCGATGGTTGGCATCACGCCTCAGGTGAAACGATGAGCTGATAGCACTGTACCCTAGGAGGCTCTCGCTCTGTGCGCGTATGCCATGTATGCTTCCTGCATGGACTTGTTGCAGCTTCGGGGTCTTTGGACTGCCCACCTCATGAAGGCATTGGCGTCGTCAAATAGGCGCTACCGTTTGGTTTCCCATACACTGATGCCTATTCGGTCCGTCTCCTACATTGCTGACCGACAAGGACCGCAGCATCAGAAGCCTCTTGTGAGCATATGGGAATCACTCTTACACAACCATCCTCGCCGCCTCGCTTCCTGTCATAACCTTCGCTGCCTTGAACGCTTCAATACTCTGACGTTCGTTTCTCAATAAAGTTGATACTGGAGTTGGAAACATGGAGCTCCATCCATATCGTTACTTCCTTCTTTTTCTCTGCCTTGTTGGCATGTTCGACGGCGTCGCTGCTGGCAAATCCAAAAAGGTGCTCACGACGTTTGAGCCTTGTTCTGCCTGCCCGAAGAGCGTGAAACCACCTCCGATCAAGGTAACCAAGCAATACCAGAACGTATCGACGTGCACGCCTACAACAACATGTGGCCATGGTAAATGCAAGCCATACTACTCCTACTCCACGTACGCCTGGGTGTCGACGGTCATACCATGCCATGTCACTGCGAAGGGCAAGAAACCAATCACATCCTGTACCATCACGAAGACAGAACAGCTCGTCACCTTCTCTGCGGCTTTGGCCACCTCCACTGTCTACGCCGCCAGGCATGGTAACTACAGCATCACCAGAGTCGCTCCTCATGGGGTGTCCCCTGCACCGGTGCCGGGTGCATATACGCCGCCGGCACCGGCCGCGCCTTCGCCAGCGGCGGGAGAGACGTACACTGTCATCGTGTACGAAGTAGACTACACCTGTCCATATGCCTCCATCGGTCCTTTCTTGATCCCCGGCTACGGTGGCAGCGGACTCTGCAAAGAGTGCGCTGCCGGCATCGCACCTGCCTCACCGAGCCCAGCATCAGGAGGCTCAGCACCGGGCAACGCAGCCGTGAAGCCCAAGCCGGCGCCCGCAGCTGTCCCACCTGCAGCGCCGGCGGTGACGACGTACAGGCAAGTTGTCAGCATCAACTGGTGTTTGAAAGGAAAGTGTGTGCCGCATACTGAGACCTGGGTTTCTTTACCGACCACGACTGCAACGGTCACAACCACAGCGACGTACTCGACGCATACCTGGGCACCGACCAATGGCGTGTACACAATCACAGTCTACGAAGACTACTGCGTGACGACGACCGTGTACAACTGTCCCCGTACGGTGTGGATCACCGAGACGGTAACCAGAACGGTGACCATCACAACAAGTGTCACTATAACCGTGATCAGCGGCTCGTAAGTGGAGTCTACTAATAACCACAACTGGCCCAACCACCCGTATCTGACGTGAAATCTCCAGTACGCTTCCCTGCCCCATCACCATCCCTCCCACGACGTCTAGCACGCCCGCGACCGTTCTCGCCACAACTACCACAACGACCACATCAACCGAGACCGAGGAAGAGACTACCAGCACGACAGCCTCGGTCTGCACACCGGGCTCGGGGTTGGACCCAAGTGCCGAGAACGAGTGCGAGGAGCCCGAAGAGACGGCGCAGCCGACTTGGAAGCATAAATCTATTATGCCCCTTATCACACTCGCAGATTTCCCAGTCCCAATCACAGGTACCATATCGAAGGGAGCGGGGCATCGCAAAAACCCCCAATAATCAGTCACCCACCCATCTCTTCCTCGTCCAAAGAGAGCACGCGACAGCACCCCCCATGAGGTAGTTTCTAGCTCTGGAAGCGACTTGGGCTTGCCATGGCGCTTGCCCCGCGAGACCAAAGTGCCAGTTCTTACCGAACTAGCCCAAGCCACGAACGCCTATTTGAGTAAAGTACCGTGGAGGCGCACTGCCTATTCCAAGAAAAGCCCATCCGGAATGCTGTCTTGCACATGCCCAGCAAGTCGAGACTGTGATAGTATGAGTACTTGCTTGTAGACTTAACGGCCCAGTTCCTCCTGTCTCACTGTGTGTGGCACCCACCAGATGACCCTACCTGGTGTCTGGCTGGTGGCGCCATCGCTTACCTTACTGCTGCATTGAGACGACATGGCGATAGTGTTACAGCGAATAGGGAGGCAGCGGCTGGTAGTAGTAAAGTCTATTCCCACAACACTTCTCGCCGTCAACTAAATGTAGAGCTTCGGCTTTGCAAACTCTCCGATTCTAGGCCGGTACCCTTCCCCGTTAACAGAAGTCTACAAAGTCCAGATAAGGGTGCACAGACAGACGTCTGCTGGGCAGGAAAGCTTAAACCCTAGATAAACAACTGTTAGTGTGACTTTGCTTTGATAAGAGTAGCAGCAGCCACATAACCTTGGCGAAGGGTTGGTGATCAGTAGACAGCTGCAACGGCGAACGGACCTGCAGCTATCAACCACGGCCATCGTTTTTGGCAGTCACAGCCTTGGCAGGTGTGTGGCATTTTGGAAGAATGGGAGCCAATTAATCACCAAAACTCGCGAGCCGTGATATCCTCGATGTACTTGGGACACTGGCACTTACTTCGGCAACCAAGGAGTTCCTTGTAGAGCGGCTGGACATCGTATACGGCTGTATCGGAAGCTTTAATTTAGCGCAGCCGTGTTCAGAAGGAGCTCTTGCTTGCTTTGGATACATCTCTGTTCAGCCGACGGCACTTTGGACCTGTGCAAGTACTGACCAACCGACACAGACCGCTGCACTGGACAGCTAACAAGGGCCAATTCCCTTATTGGGGCAAAGTCCGATAGACACCGCTCTCGGACGCACAGCTGAAAGACCGATGTGGAGAGGCAGAGAGTTCTAGGACACGTTTGGAGCCGCCACTTCATGGTGGACTTTCGCAGATGAGCCAATAAGGATTACAAGTGTCTGTCTCAGCTGCTCGTTCAGATCGAGCTTCCAGGTCCTCGCCAGACACCTGGGAAGGTCCTACGTCCACTAGGATTCTTGGTTGTTTGGGTGACTCTGTTTGATCCATCCAGCTTCACCTCGTACAAACTCTACACGACCATCAAGATGGCCAAAGGTCGTGTTGACAGCGGTCTTCGGCCTCACGGGGATGTTTTGAATGCTCGTATGAGGCGCTTCATTGTTGTGGCAACTGGAATCCTGGCCACTATTGTGCTTGCAGCAAGACTGGGCCTCAACATCGACGGCGCCACATGGGCCATCACTGGGCTCCATACAGTCCACAACCGCCGTACATCGTCAAAATACGCCTATGCTGCCTTTCTTACCAGCGATCAGGACGACACGGATAACAACTACTTCACCGCCACACGCATGCTTGCCTACCAGCTGCTACATGATCCCATCACGCGCACAAATTCCTCCATCCCGTTCCTTGTCCTGGTCACCGAGGACGTGCCTGAACAGAAGAGAGCTCGTCTCGCCCTCGACGGCGCCTCCATATTGCCAATCTCACGCATCGACTTCCCCTGGATCCAGGCCTCTCGCAGCCGTTGGAACAGCGTGCTGTCCAAGCTGCACATGTTCACTCTGACCCAGTACGACCGAGTACTATTCCTCGACTCGGACATGCTCATCGCCAAACGCCTGGACGCCATCTTCGACGACCCCGCCGCCCAGCTAAGCTACAGCTTCAACGATACGGCGGCGCGCAAGGCGGACGAGGGCCAGCAGCCGTCGTCGTACGTCTTCGCCGGCGTCTCGGGTCAGGGTGGCTACGACCACCCATGGCCACCGCGGGCTGGCCGTGCAGTCAACGCCGGCTTTGTCCTCTTCCAGCCGTCCGTTGATCTGTTCCGCCACTACCTGACTGTGGCGGCGCTGCCGGACCGCTTCGACAGCAAGTACCCCGAGCAGAACCTCTGGAATTATGTGCATCGCCGTGACGGAAACATGCCATGGAAGCAGTTAGATCCCACGTGGAATGTCAATTGGGCCACTTTTCGAGATTTTAAGGCAGGCGCGGCGTCGCTGCATACGAAGTTCTGGGACGCCGGGCCGGAGCCGGAGCTGCGTGACATTATGCTCAGGAGTAGGTGGAAGATGGAAGGGTTTTTCGAAGGGGCAGATGCGGCCAGGGAGAAAACAGGCGGCTTGTTGTGATACGTACGCGGCAGTAATTGCACAGTAAATAGAACGAATGAGTTGGCAAATATCTATTCCCTACAACAGAAGTATGTCTTTGACTCTCAGTACCGAACATATATACTTATAAATATAAATGATTATCGATCCATCCGGAAACACTATATCCTATGTAGCAGCATCTTTTGTCTTGCTCGCCCAGAACTTCCTAACCTCACTCACATACTCCGTCTCCTCCAGTGGCAGTTCCCACTCGGGCGTGTGGGCCTCGGCGCGATCTAGCCAGCTCTGCATGCGCTCCAGCCGATGCCCGTCCCTATTGCCTGCAAAGTGAATTAGCAAGCTGCCGGGGCGTGCGTGATGCGGCCGGTAGTTATTCGCATCCAGCGTCCTAGGACAAAAGGCATTGAACCAGCGTTGCGGGACGTGAACGGATGAATGATTGAATCGGCCCTATTATTGGAGGGAGGTTCTGTTTCAGCATTGGGGCTCTTTCCGGCCAGGATAAGAATGGACTGGACATGTTATACGCACCTCTTCGTGGGTCAGGATCTCAAGCGCCGACTGCTCGCTGTATTTGAGGACGACGTCGGGCCTGAAATAGTGTAGCGAGACTGCGGCCGCCAGCAGCCGGTAGGACCATTCGCAGACGCGCAGCAGGAACACGCCGTCATGTGGCCCGTTGTGGTCATCGGTCAACAGCAGGTGTATATGATCGAATTCCGGCGGCGGGAGGAACACCTCCAGCGGCACGTTGGGGTTCATGATGACGACGTCGGCGTCATGCCATCTACAGTATGAATGAGATTAGAATGCGGAGCCCCCTGACTGGGAAACAGGGACAGATGTGCCCTACAAGGGCCACTCCAATCGCTCGTCTTGAGGTTTCGAAAGCTCATTCGCCACCAGCGCGCTCAGGTACGCGAGCTTCGACCATAAGCCGGAGAGGATCTGCTCGCGCAGTACGAACATTCGGTACCCCATCCGCGCATTGTGTACCTCGTGCAGGGCCAGCGCGCGCTCGTAGATGGGATTTGGCTCGCCGAATAGCATTGTGACTTTGCCAATGCGAGCGCTTCGCCGCCCGTCGACTAGTGTGTTCGGGGCAGGGTCTGGAGAAGACGCTTGGTCGTCGTCACTAGGGGCAGAGGAGGAGGCCTCTTCTTCAGCCATGGGAGCAGCTGGTTGAGTTGGTGCAGTGAGGACTTCTTGAGAGAGGCCGTCGCGGATCTCTGGCGACCAGGAGTGCTTCAGCGCGGCCATGATCATGTCGGGCGACGACGAGGACGGCAGGATGTTTCGGAGGCGATATGCCCACACAAGACATATTGCCAGGACGAACCCGAATCGATGCAGCCTTTTCTTGTGTTTGCGTTGCAGTGTCCACGATCCCGATAGCCATGAACTGCCTGATTCACTGGCATGGCTGGATGGATACCTGTCCGTCGACCGACTGAAGACATGCATTCTTGCGTAGTAAAGGCGGGCAGGTTACGAGATCCTCCTGGTGCTGTCTACCCACCCAGGACTGACACCAACAGACCTGCCAAGGGTGACAGAAGTCCTCCCCATCGAGTGCGAAGAGCAGCACAGAGATGGACTGGGTTCGAAACAGGGCGCTGATAGCTGGGCTACATCTCGTCGCCCGTTGATGGCTAAGGTAGTTCACAATGACCGCCACAGGTCCACAACACGGCTGAGAAGAGCACCTCAGACATTGATTAGTCTGGGCACTCACACCATCAGCCCTGTGACTTCTAGATTATGTTGCCTAAACGAGTCCGCATAGAAAGCGGCGGTCTGTTGCAGTGTAAAACGCCCAGCGCAACAAGTTCATTCTTAGGGTGGAAGACGGCAGATCATTGAGAACAGCTTGGCAGGCAACAAAAGCAGCGAGCTCGTCTCCAAGATGCCACGCCATGCCATAGAACCGAGCCACCCTCTTGCTTCCCCCTGAGCTAAACTGGGAAAAAGAAGTTGACGCCCATCCTTGGCGTCCCAACAGGGTTCCTCCAGACGGTTCTTTCAGATGGATTCCCTAGATATCTGAGCGCTCGTAGCTTACCGTGTTCTCAGCCGAGCTGGTTCAGATGAGCGCAGGATAGCTGTTCTACAAAGACTTGGGCACAAACTTTCTCGGCCCGTGATGCCAGCCCATTGCCTTGAATTCCATGGCGTATCTCGAGGATTGAAGATACACCATCTCAGTTCCCGCTAAGAAGCTCGAGTCGGACCGTATGTCCATACCGAGTAAAGTGCTGTACCTCCGATCAACCCTGCGGGAGTCGTGTTATGCTGTTCTGTAAAGGCAAAGAAATCGAAATGGTGATGACCGTTGCGTAATTAATTGTGACGGGCGAAACCCCCTCTGGCGCTTGGAGATAGTGGTGCCGGAAATAAATCGATATCTCAGTCACTTGTTCCGCCCCAGCATCTCTCTTTACACCAACAATAAGCAGCATTGATCTTTCAAAGTCACCTGCCTATCGAAAGAAGATGTCGTGGTTCTCACCAAACTTGTCAGCCTTCATTATCATCCCCTATTCGTCTGGCTGACGATCCAATTTCAACTCCTTGCCAACTTCTGCATTGACGGCTCCCGTCAAGAAACCATCGAAGCTTATTGACATCTCTAAAAACGTACTAGAGAGGCCCGACAAAGACATTGAAAAGGGCTTCGTGCCACATCTCGGGGAGAATGCTAAGCGTGGACGTGGTGCCCGTCTATGGATCACCCTGAATATTCTCTCTACAGTCTCCATCGTACGTCGCATCATCCATACAGTCCATGATTCCGCGCTCTTCTTCTGACCAAACCCGCGGTGCGCCCAGGTCTACGTCAACAAAGTGATATTTGACGACCACTCGTTCCGGCAGAGCCAGTCGACCTTTGCCGCCTTCCACTTCTGCGTCAGTTTCCTTTCGCTGTACGTGGCTTCGCGGCCGGGCATCGGGCTCTTTCAGCCCAAGCGCGCACCTTTGGGCGCCGCGATCCCGCTCGCCTTGACCATGGGCGCAAGTACGGTGTTGCAGAACCTCTCTCTCGCATTCTCATCGATCATCTTCCACCAGATCGTGCGCATCCTGCTGACGCCCGTCACGGCGGTGCTCAACTTCGCGCTCTACGGGGCACGGCTGTCTGGCAGGTCGGTCCTAGCGTTGGTGCCTTCTTGTGTGGGTGTGGCGATGGTGGTGTATTTCGATGGGGAATCCTCGGCGGTTGCAAACCCCACGACGGGTCTGGGCGTCTTCTTTGCGTTCTTTGGCGTGCTGGTCAGCTCCGTCTTCGGTATCCTGATCACTCGTTATCACGAGAGGCTGCAGGTAAACAGCATGCAGTTGCTGTATAATCAGCTCCCACAAGCAGCTTTGCTAATTGCAGGTGCATCACTTTTTACGGATGAGCTGCCAGAGTGGTCTCATCTACCATTGAGCAAGTGGAGCATGATATGTCTGGTATGTTCGCTTACTTTGCCATTTAAGGCATGCACTGATATTACCGGGTTGATAGAGCGGGTTGTTGGCCGGGCTTGTGAACCTGTCACAGTTCGCCATGGTAAATTCTGCCGGTCCCGTTATTGGGACAGTTGTAGGGCATCTTAAGTCCATCATTATCATTGCGCTTGGTTGGCTCTATGGAGGCCGCTCAGTGAACTCTATGAGTATCCTGGGAGCTGGTATTGCCATAATGGGTATCGTTGGGTGGGTGAGTCCTTTGTGGGTTATGGAACTCTTGCTAAAGGTCTTTAGGTATTCCGTGCAACGGTCTGTGGAGACTAGATTGAAGCTTTAGATGAATACTCGTTTATTTTCTACAGTCCTGTGCTTCCGATCCATGTAGCTTGGTTCCATGAAACAATTGGTCCTATTGTTGTAGATGTAGGGTCAATCGCTGTATTAACTAGCTGAGGACAAGCTCAAGACGATAAAAGCTCGATTGTCCAGATTATGAATGTATGAGCCTCAACAGTCTCAAACCCTCTCAGGAGGCGTGAGCCGCTAATGATTTGAAGCGGGCCAGCCTGCGGCTCATTCTTGTGTCATCATGATACTGTATTGATTCCTGTAACCTGTAATGATATCGAGAGGATGTTCTGCTCCAGCTGAGGGCTGGGCTTGCCAGAAGCCTCGGTGTGGTGTAAATGCGCGCGCTATGACCCACCGACCGTTCGAGGAAAAGGAACCGTCAATCAATCTAGGTTCAAGACTAAAGCTTACTCCATACTTTCCATTCGGGACTAAGGTGTGGAAGGTACGCTACCCCTGTATGCTTGTAGCGAGAGCCAAGGGGAAAGGTGCTAAGCATGTCTCGGACGCCTGCTTGCCGGTGGTCTTCCCCGTATCCCGACAGGAACAATCAAAATGTGGCTTCCGCTCTGGAAGCTGCTTGTCCACAATCTTCTGCTTCAATCCAGATGAGACCGGCGAACGCCAATACAGCCACCTGCTGGTCGATTACAGTCCAGACAGGGAGATTTCAAGTCTCCGTTTAACTTTCTGCTTGGCGTCAGCCACTGAATGCTGGACGGCAGAGCGAAGATCCAGGTACTTTGCGTAACTCTCTCCTAGGCAAGTGGTCGCGTGGGGCACAACTTCTGTACGGGCACGGAGGCTCGCGTCTGGGTAGTACGACATCGTGCTTGGAAAGTGCCAGCGAGGAACTATCCACAGCTGAAGAGCGGCTGGAAGCAGCCACTTTGGATTTCTCAAGAACCAGGGACCACGGAGCCGGCTGCCCAGATGGTCGAAAATCCCCGATGGTGGACTTCGTACCTTTACCTGCTGCCTTCAGAAACACAAGACAGCTTTACCGTATGCTTTACAAGACATACAACCTGACGGTATGCAGCCTTTCGCATAATGTATACCTCGCTCTCCATGTCTCTGGCTGAGCCCCAGTGTCTTCGTCAGGTAAAAAAAAAAGAGAAACCTCAATTCGTTGCTTCAGGGTCGCTCAACCCGCCTCGCTCGCATTACCGACGATGGTGCCACTTCGACATTATTCGCGAGCCACCGTCGGCATCGGGGTAGCTACTGTCCTGCTTGTCAGCTGGCTATCGATCAATCTCCTCCAGCAACATGAGCAAATCGCAGAAAGCAAACCCTCTGCAACCAAGAAATGGT
>BCIG01000048.1:0-25156 GCA_001599915.1 Symbiotaphrina buchneri | reverse complement strand
AGTATGATAACGCTTCGAATGACAAATTGATTGACTTACACTGCAGACGTCTTGGTGCAGGTGCACTCAGCATCCCAGAAGGTTGATGTGATGGTGATCACACCCCCGCTGGTGCTTACAGGGATCGTGGTGACAGCAGCGGCCAGGACGCTGACATTGGCAGAGGCAGTGACGTTGGAGGACGTGGTGACGGTGGCATTTGTAATGGCTGGATCATCATCAGTGATTTTGCTCCGGATTCCGGACCATGACAGAGGACCTACCGAAAGAAGCGCCCACAGCGGCGCATGAGGACTGGAAAGCGGTCAATGCATCAGAGGCAGAAGAACCGCAGTTGCTGGCGATGTATGCTTCGACTGATGAGGCGCCGGTGCTGCAGACTGCCGAAAGGTCTGAAGGATTGGACTGCGTGCTAGAAGGGCCGTTAGTGCGTGAACCTGGGATCAAGGATGACAGGTGAAGGCATACTTGAACGCAGCAATCAGGCAAGCTGGCGTCGTGGCAGCAGCGACCTTGCTTGCCGCCGTGAAAAGGGCCAAGAGAACTGCTGACTTGACAAACATTCTGAAAGATCTCTCGACAGGTTCTAACAAAAGATGCTTTAATGAGACGTATTTCTGAGATCGAAAGAATGACTGAGAATGTATATATAATCGACGGTCTGTTTTCAACGAGCGACTTTGATGGAGAGAAGGGAACTGAGAGATAGAGAAGGAAGGAGAGAAGGAGAGAAGAGAAGAAGAAAGGATAGAAATAAGAACGCCTGAAACACCTAGAGCGATGAATGAAAAAATGGAACTGCAGAAGGAAGGAGACGTTGATGCATTTCTCGATCTCCATCCCTTCCTGTCGACGCGGGAGCACTAGCGCAGGGACGCGGCCTTGCCCAATCAGACACGAGAACAGCGCGCTAGATCTACGTGTGGCCGCGCCACGCTTGCATTCCTCCGTGACATCCCTTCGATCTTGTAGCTTAGACCTGTACAGACCATGATGATGGATTGATTTCGACGACGTAAGCACATGTCACGATGAATACTTCACCTTGTTTCCGTTGCAATGGACGACATCCATCTTTTGTTCAAGGTCATTATCGTTGTGAAGTCTGCAGCGATATGAGGGACAAGCAAATGCTCCCCCGAGTCGAAACCTGCATTAAGCTTGTTTTCAAGCTTAAAGATATCCTTGGCTGCCTTAGGGCATTGACCCAGGACTGTGGGAACTCCAGACCGTATGGCATCCTGTAATTGCTATGATTGAGCTGTGCTCAGATTTACATCCAATCACGATCCGCCTTGGGACATGTATTCCATGAGCTATATTCAAGGGCGGGCAGGCTTAACGATGACTGCACTCTAGAGCGCTCCCTTTTAGACGGTCCTTCCGATGCCTTGCATTCAATAAGACATCATCCGCCAGTTGCCTCCCTGTAGAAAGAGAGGCTACGATTGGCCCCCGCCGTAACAAAGCCCTCACTTCTGCCCACCTTAGGGAGCCATTTGACCGTCCATAGTGTCCTGTCCGTCTCTGTGTGGGTCGCTACACATGTCCTAGTATCAATGGACCAGACCTTGGTCTTGCCATCAAAAGCACTATGTCCATTGTCAGCATCTGTCAACTTTTTCTTTGTTACGACAGAAACCCACCCGCTAAGAAGGTATTCGCCCGTGTCGCTCCAATCGACGGAGAAGATCCACGATCCGTGTCCTGTTAGATTTGCTACTTGCTCACCGGAAGCCACGTCGTAGATTGCAATAATCTTGGCATCTCCAGCAGCAGCGAGTAGAGTCGCTTTGGGTGAGAACGCTACTGTCCGAACGGGCTTGACAAGTCCTTGAAAGGTGTTAGAAATTGCCATATCGTGCCGCACAGAACTGCTCTAACCTTGTAAGGAGTGTAGTAACCTTCCTGTATCGTTGTTGAAAATATAGACATTTCCACTCTCGTGCCCAGTTGCTGTGAATCTGCCGTCGGTAGACTGAAGATGGATGATTAGCCTATATCCAGCAAGCAACCAGTGGTGTAAAAGTCCTCACCAAGTCAATGGACATCCCAAAGCTCCCCTTCGTCTCATATTCCCGTATCTTCTCCCGAGTCCCTATCGTATCCCAAACGTTTATGCGCCCATCATATGTTGTGCTGGCAAGGTATTGCCCGTCCTCCGAGAGAGCTATCGCCCAGACTTCTCCTGCCTTGATACCATCTGCTCTGGGTCAGCAGCCAAACTGTGCGCTGTGGCGGCAGGAAGTCGGACCTGTGATCTTCCCATCCTCAATCCACCTCACATCCTGGGCCTCCCCTTCCACTTTCCACAGTTTCACCTCGCCATCAAAGCCCACACTTGCTGCTTTCCTGCCGTTTTTGCTTGTTGCGACATGGTGGCACCCTAGCTTGTGCGCGCCGTCTAACGATTGAGTGAGTGGGAAATCCGGGTCGGTGGTGGAGTGGACTTTCAGAGCTGAAGCGCCGGAAGCGGATATTATCTGATTCGGGGTTACCGCAATAGAGAAGATGTCGGTGATATGAGCTGTTGGCGCTTAGTGGCTGTCAGTCAGAAGATCGAGGAGGATAGCCTACCGTCATCGATGGTATGGGTAGTCAAGTATTGCTTCGACTACAGTGTATTAGACGAGATGAGATGTTCTCATCTGGGTCTTCGCCGTGGCCTTCCAACTCGCCAACGGCCTCTCCCTCGGCGGCTGGCTCGGCGGCTACGGGCCCACGGCCGTCCATGACTGGGCCGGCGCCATGCCGCGCATCTACATGGGCCTACTGCTCTGGGCCGCCGGCCTCGCAGGCAACATCTGGCACGAGGACGAGCTGCGCGAGATCCGCCGCCAGCCGCGCAGGAGGCAGGAGAGGGAGCGAAGTCAGGCTAAGGGCAAGGGAGGTGTCGATAAGCACTACGCTGTCCCGCAGAATGGCCTGTTTGGCTGGATTCTTTACCCGCATTATCTGTGCGAGTGGATCGAGTGGGCTGGGTTCTGGCTTATTGCAGGCTGGGAATGTACGCCGGCGAGGACGTTCCTGGTCAATGAGATCGCGACGATGTTGCCCAGGGCGGTGCAGGGACGGCAGTGGTATATCGGAAAGTTTGGCAAGGACAAAGTGGGAAGTCGGAGGGCCGTACTCCTGGGATTATTGTAGGCGTGTGAACCGGCCCTTCGCTGCTGAGGCAACTGAGGCACGCAAGTAAGACGTCAATCGCGAGGTCGCTTCGAGGACAGTAGATTTGCTTCCCAGAAGCTTGAAGCTATGCTAGACTTAGACCAATGCTTCAAATACCAGTCACCCGATATCAATACTTCTTCTACCAAAGTCACCCAATATCCAATGCTCCAAAAAAGTCCCAACCCTACCAACTCCCCCGCGTTCTATAGCCCGCCTTCGACCGTCTAGCTAAAATCAAAGTCCATCTCGTCCATAGCCCCATCCCCATACGAATCCCAATTGACCCCCGCGGCCGCCGCGCCGAGGATATCATCGATATCCTCATGGCCCGTACTCTGACTCGGCTTCTGCTGCTGCTCACCATCCTGCGGCTGCGTCTGTCCCAGACCGCTCATCTGGCCCGCGTCGCCCATCTGTCCCACTTGCCCGGCATCCATCTGTCCCGCGCCAAGATCTTGCGCCAGATTATCCGTCCGCATGAGGTGCTCGCCAGCGCCTAGGTCAGCGACATCGACGTTCATGTCCACGTTCGCCGACGCGCCCATGTCCGGCACGCTGATATCCGCTCCCGCAGCGGCGACGGCCTCGGCCACGGCGGCGGCGGCTTGGTTGGCTTCGATGCTCTGGACGAGTGCCTCGACGCAGCGGTACAGGCGGCCGATGACGTCGGTGCGCAGCGGGTCTGCAGCGGCCGCTTTGGAGTTTGCTGAGAGTTCGTCCCGTTCGAGCTTGAGGGCTTCGCGCAGGCTCATGCGGCCGTTGGCCTGCCGAAATTTCGAGCCGGCGGCGGCGGCTACGGGCGCGCAGATCATGGCGCTGGCGATGTCGAGTGCGATCTCGGCGTTGGCGCCTGGGACGGATATTCCTGACATGGCAGCGTTGGCGGAATTGCCGTCTAGGTGGACCTTGAGCTCGTCGATGAGGGTACGTATGACCAGTGGTGCGCCGAGGAGTGTTTGCGCGGCGAGCAGTTGCCGGTGAGTATAGCTAGGTGTCGACACCGGCATAGACATTTGCATGCCTAGATCACCGGCAGCAGAGGCCCCTGCAGCCGCAGACCACTGGACCAGTGACTGGAACGTAGAGCGGAGGCAACCGAGCAGGCCGCCAGGGGTGGTAGCGGTTGCCGGTTGACCGGTCCATGATTCCAGCTCAGAGATTGAAGGATAGGGTTGACGGCGTGGTTGATGAGTGTATGAACTGAGTGTCTGCAGGATGGTCTCTATAGTTGGATCCTGACCAGCGTGTTGTGAAGTATGGCGAAGGGATCTTAGTGTGGACTCCAGTGATTTAGCTGTGATAGAAAGAATGGCAGCATGCATCGATTGAGCATCGCCGGATGTTGAGGGAGGCGTTGTTAGGATCTGCACCACCTGAAGTGTGCTTGAAAGGATGTTTGCTTGCGATTGAGACTGTGATTCCCAGATGGATGTCTTGAGATAATTGAGTGCTGGGATGAGGGAGGTGAGCAGAAAGGTTTCGAAGAAGACTAAGAGTTGTCAGAGGTTGAGACATGTATTTCGATAGTACGACTTACACTCAAGTCCACCTTTCAATATATCTAAATCGATAACACCAGCACTGTAAGCAGCAGCACTCTGGCTGAAGAATGTAGGCACTAGAAGATAGAAGTCTTGTGGTCGGCATGACGACATTAGCTCATCACTTATGCCTTCTGCTTCGAACAAGCCGCGGATCCAGCCGGCCAGATGCTTGTCTTGCTCTTCTGATAATTTGGCCAATGGAGTAGTCACGGATCCTCTCTCCAGGAGTTTGGCAACAAACGAGTCCCGATTTGTGATGCCGATCTCTGGTAACGAGAGGCGATGCCGGTGCACTGCAACGAGCAGGAAGAGCAGGATACAGCCAAACTCATCGTATACTGGTTGACACTCGCCTGTCATCAAGAATAAGCATATTTCGGGATAGGAGGAATATTTCGCTATAATATATGGTATACCTTGATCATCGTCATAATTCCAGCTGTCAAGTAAATGGCAAATAGATTGCAATATGGATAGAGGGGTATTAAATAAGAACAGAATATCAATTGAGGTCGGACGACGGAATAGTGCGCTGCACACCGTCTTCAGAGGCATGGTCTCCTTTGTTATGGTGAAGTTTTGGATAACCTGTTGAATACATGAGCGTTGATCGCTTCAGTCCAGTCACGCGACTCACCGAGCCTATGGCAAGGGCAATAGCACCTGCATTTCCATCCATGCCTTCCATTTCTCCTAGTAGTTCCTCAACCCTGTCCGTATTGATGGAGATCTGGGATATTAGGTCCTCTTTGTTATATCTCCCTGCAGCAGGTAAGGTCTGCATCGGGATCTCCCCAAGTAGGCGCTCGATGCTCTCTTCCGGGATGAGACCATGCAGAGCACAGGCAAAGAGAAATTCTGATCGTACTTCGGACAACTGACCGCTTCCACTGTTCAGATCGAACATCTGCGAGAGGGATGGAAATGCATTTTGGTCAATGTGGGTAAGAGCTTGAGAGATGCAGAATTCCGGCGTCAGGGGAGGAAAAAGTGATCCTGTCAGGGATACTAAAAGAAGAGGAACCTTGTTGACTAGAAATGACCGGAGAATTGTGATCATGTCGAGCGGCTCTGAGCGATACATAGCGTTTGCCAGGACGTCAAAAGATGCCGTGATGAGGTCAATGACTGTACTGGATGTATCTCCCTGGGAGAGTGAGTGATGGCCATCGAACTTTAGATGGAGACATACCTTATAACGAGCATTAAGGTAGTTGAGCAACGGGGCGTCATCCACTGCGGGACAGCCAACAAACTATAAAAAGTCAGGGAAGGCTCGTGTGCTGGAGAATTGCACATACAGAAGCATTCAGCCAAACGTAGAGACCAGCTCTAGAGTTGACGGGTGGACCATCCAACGTTCCGTCCATAGCATTCAGCGCGATGCTCTCGACAGCGGTTCCAGCGGCTTCTGTACTGATTCCCTTCTCTGATTTGCTGCCATAGACATTATACTGTTTCTGAAATGCCTCCAATCGATTGGAGATTTGCATTGATGTCGGCGAAATAAAGGGGATATAGAGCGACAAAGAGCGAGCAAATACTTGACGGAGGTCTTTCGGGCAACCTTTGCCGTTCAAGGCATTGGAAATCTTGGGATTCTCGGCCGTGGAAATCGCCAGCACGCCCACCACTTCTCGAATGGCAACACTGACCGTCTCTTGCTCGACCTCAGTCGTGCCATCTGCTCCCTCCGGAGCCATACCGCGCATCATCTCTTCCCTAGTCCCAGTCGTGACCACCGCTTCCATCCAGCGGGAGACTGCTTTGATAATGCCAAAGCATTCCTTGGCATTTCGAGGTCTGTCACCAGATGTCAGGTTCTTGATGACACGATAGATCATGACCTCGGCCATATCTGCTGGATTGCCGTCCTGCACATGAGTGCTCGTCTCTTGCTCTCCATTTTCCGGCGCATGTCCATTCGCATTGGTCTTTGGTTGTCTATGATGGAATGGAGATGTCCGCAACAAGCTCCGAAGAATATCCCCGAGGTCTACCAGATTCTGGCTGAGCAACTGCTCGGCGTAGACTGGTATGAGCGGATCGACCACTCGAGCCCGTGGCGCAAATAGTACTTCAGCAAGCTTTGGTCCGGCAAGGGGAGATTGCTGGATGAGTTCTTTTGCAAGGGAGCCAAAGTCAGACGAAGGTGTCCGCCGAAGAAGGCATAACGAGAGGAACTTCGACCATTGCTCCGCTGATGCCTGCATTTTGATCTAGATGGCAATTGTCATTGCTTACACATGATGATGGTGCCTTTCTTTTACAAGCGGATTATACGGGTTTCTTGAATAATTGTTGGTTTCGGAGCTTTGCATGCGCTCAGGGATTGCTTGTGGTGGACATTGAAAGGTCGTGAATGCCGCTAAGCCAATCTGGTCCCGCAAACAGAGTGTCAATTGGACAATCCATAGGACAGTAAATAATGCATGACTTATCCCGCAAGATACAGACTGCAATTACATACAATCCGTCCACTGACGATTTATTTGTTATGCCTTGAGGTCTTTGTTTTATTTTAATTTTTGGGGGGCTGGGGGTGAAAATATGGAGTCTGGATCCATCTGACAGTGCTCTCCTTCCGTGGATCAGATTAAACTGCATGTTCTGGGCAGGCAAACCACCCTCATTGTATACTATATGTGCTAATACCTGCGAGATGACTACCATGAGAGAGGACTGGCGTCTACAGTTAAGCAAGGCTTTGTGCGTCACAAAAGTATATTTTGGCAAACACGATGTTATCAATGAACGAGCGGGGTCAATACTTTACTATTACGCCAGTAACTCCGGTGTTTCCACGAATCCAAGATCACCGAGAGCCCTTATATTTTCTTCTGATATGTTTCACTACTCCGTACGGTGTCCAACGATAGGTACCTGATCTGGCTCTGCTGATGGCCCCTTGATAGGTCAGATCTCAGCCCTTTTCTCCACAGATTAGATGGTTCTGAAACAGTGGATGATGCATTCGCCATGATTAGTCGGCTAGGGACTCCCGGTCATAGCAAATCTTCCCCGCAATTTGGCCGTAGGTAGAAGTTGACGTGCCCAGACCGCTAACAGCTGTCAATCGCCATGATGCAGTAAATGTGGTGACAGAAAGGGCCATAGCCAATTGCAGGTGATAGAAGACATTCTTCCCAGCCCATGTGCCGTGGTGGTGGGAAGGCCGGGGGAAAGGGAAGGACGCCGACTGTCCGAAAACAGCGAAACGGGGAGGGGACGGATCTTGCCGACCACTGGCCATGAGGAACTAACAGGTAAGGACTTGGAGGGAAGACGCTCGGGCCACGTGTTAGCGAGATGTTGTTCGTTCGCTGCTTCACGAATCGAAGACGCTCCAATACGGTACCAAGGACGTCCCTGTCACGGGCTGTGTGATCCAACCCTCTTGTCAGTACACCAGTAATTGACACCCACGTCTTGCTGCAGACATGTCGGCCACCGCCAGCTTGCCTGCGACGCAGGGCTCTGTGCCTGGTAAGCCTGATCCTCTGTGCTGGTCCGGCTCGATGTCGACGACCACTTCCAGTTAAAGGGTGCTGACGACGCAATGTCTCATTAGCTTCGAAGGGCAAGAAGAAGAACAAGAAGAAGAATAAGGGGGCTGCCAAGTCCGAGCATGTCACGGAGACTGCAAACACCAATGGAGTCAAAGAAGAAGCGGAAGCCGAGGCTGAAGACGCCGAAGTAGATGAAGCAGAGACTCCTTCGACTGTATGGACATGTAAAATTCCAGCGGATGACCAATGCTGATCAATTGGCAGTCCAATTTCACGGAGGACGTACGCAATGGAGCTGAAAAGCTGCACTCGGTGGATGACCAACCAGCCGAGCCAGATCAGGAACCAGAAGAACCAAAGGAAACGAACGACAGTCCAAGTCAGGTGCCGGAACCGGCCATCGCTCCTATGCCCCTGCCTAATGGATCAAATACTGCCGGATCACATGAACCTTCGCAGAACAAGTTTGACGAGTTGGTGAGAGATAGGGACAGTCTCCGAGCAGAGGTAGAGCAGCTCCGGAAGTCGTTGGAGGAGATCCAAGAGAAGCATCAGGAGGAGGTGTCAAACTTGCAAGCGCAAGTAGAGGAGGTGCAAGGAGAAAAGGAGCACGCCGAGACACAGTACCGCACGTTACTAGGGAGGGTGAATACTATCAAGTCTACACTTGGCGAGAGATTGAAAACAGATGCTGTATGTCTTAACTGCGCTTGTCTTTTCACAGTCTGCCTCTTCTTCTTATTTCCCACACGCTCTTCCCGCACATGCACTGACAATTCCGGTCTTCAGGAGGAACTTGCCAAAGCAAAGGAACAGATTGAAGAGTTGGAGGAGCAGAATCAAGGTCTACAGGATAGGAACGCTTCATTGGAAGCTGAACTAGCCAAGTTGCAAGAGGAAGGCGAAGAACGCTCAAAGGAACTCTCAAGTCTCCGCAACCGGACCAATCTTTCGCAGC
This sequence comes from Symbiotaphrina buchneri, assembly GCA_001599915.1. Lineage (NCBI taxonomy): Eukaryota > Fungi > Ascomycota > Symbiotaphrinales > Symbiotaphrinaceae > Symbiotaphrina > Symbiotaphrina buchneri. The sequence goes on along the minus strand of BCIG01000048.1, from coordinate 15,974 downwards.
AGAACTGGATCAAAGAGCGCGAGGACTTGCTAGAAAGGGAGAGAATTGCTAAACAAGATTTCGAAGCAGCCAAGCAAGCCATGCAGGACTGGGAGGTTTTGGCAATGGAGGAGCGCTCGCTCCGCGAAGACCTAGCCGGACGTTTTGGCGAGCTTGAAGAGCAAGTCGCGAGCTACAAACAAGGCTATGAAACAGTCCTTGCCGAGCGAGATACGCAAGCACTGGCGGTTGATGGGTTGCAACGCGCTCTACAGGAAATCCAAGAAGGTAATGCTTCATGTATTGTCCGCCGCTCACGACGCTAATGTTTGTATCAGCTCGTAAACAGGAATTGCGTGAACTGGTGGAAAGTTCGCAGTCTCAAGTGGAGGCTTTGCGTAAGCAGTTGCAGGATATGGAGAAGAGAGCGGCGGATTCGGATGCCGCTCTCGTAGCCACAAAGAAAGAACTCGAGCGCGCCCTGCCTTTCGAGAAAGAAGTCAAAGAGCAAAAACTGCTTATTGGCAAACTCCGTCACGAGGCTGTCATTCTCAACGAACACCTCACCAAAGCTTTGCGTTTCCTGAAGAAGGGCAAGCCTGAAGATAATGTGGATAGGTATGTGCTAACATCTGTGTTATACTCTTTGCTGACTCGTTCAGGCAAATCGTCACAAACCATTTCCTTCATTTCCTCGCGTTGGATCGCGCGGATCCGAAGAAATTTCAGGTCTTGCAGCTCATTGCAGCATTGTTGAATTGGAATGAAGGCATGCCTCTCTACTACATATTCAATATATACCGACAGTGATCCTAACTGTGGCTCTAGAGCAACGGGAGCAAGCAGGCCTTGCTAGACCCGGAACATCATCCAGCAACTCGCTCAGGTTGCCGCTCTCACCATTCCATCGGACACCAAGTACCCCTGCCTTCCCCAACGTTCTCTCCCTTGATACACCGACTGGGGCAAGCAAGGAGAGCTTGGCCGAACTGTGGTCCGATTTTCTGGAGAGGGAGGCACAAGAAGGCTCAAACCCAGGAAAGGAGTCACGCTCAACCAGCATTTCGAGCGCTGCTACAAAGCAGACAAAGTCGCCATAAAACCTTTATTTTATAAGCGTGCATCTTGTATTTGCATTGCATGGGCTCGTTGAGATCTCCGCAAGCATGTGAAAAGGCGTTCTGGAACTATGGTGGGCGCATCATGATATGCTGGGGCGATGTCCAGGGCCATCAAGGGAATCATGGGATGGTCTAGTTACTTGTACCGCGATTTGTGGTCATCATGACAATTAATTCATGATTTATTCCCCATGGTTTGGCTCGTAAGCTCCGTTCCCTTTTCGACAAAAGCAACCTTGTAGGCACGACGTACCGAGTAGTCTCCCTCACCGCCTCCAACCGCATCGCGAACTTTTTGGCCCAAGCGCACATGCCCAGATCCGCAACTCCATGCTGCTTGCACGGCGAGCCACGACTCGACTCACTGTACCTTTGATATCTCCTACTCGCACGTCCGGCCGCTTTCATCTCTCCACGATGGCTCCCACCGGTAAGCCAATTGCACCGCCGAGGGCCCTCCGAGTCCGCCAAAGCGACGCCTACTGACCTGCTCACCCACCCAGCAATCGAATCCAAACGGCCCATCGTCATATCCGGCCCTTCGGGCACGGGCAAATCGACGCTCCTGAAGCGGCTCTTTGCCGCGCACCCAGACACATTCGGCTTCTCCGTCTCCCGTGCGTCTCTGCCCACCCGCTCCACTGCGCCCGGCACACAAGCAGCACGCATCACTAACCAGGCCCGCCCTTAACAGACACGACGCGCGCGCCTCGGCCCGGCGAGTCGGACGGCAGGGAATACCACTTCGTGAGCAAAAAGGCCTTCGAATCGCTCATCTCGCAGGGCGGCTTCATCGAGCACGCGCTCTTCAGCGGGAACTACTACGGCACGAGCGTGGCGGCAGTCAAGGCCGTGGCGGCGCAGGGCCGCGTGTGCATCCTGGACATCGAGATGGAGGGCGTCAAGCAGGTCAAGAAGACCGACCTAAACGCCCGCTTCTGCTTCCTGGCCCCGCCCAGCATCGAGGAGCTGGAGAGGAGGCTTAAGGGCCGTGGGACCGAGAGCGAGGAGAGTATTCGGAAGAGAGTCGACCAGGCCAAGAGGGAGCTGGAGTTTGCGAAGACCCCTGGGGTGCATGATAAGATCATTGTCAATGATGATCTGGATACGGCGTATAGAGAGCTGGATGAATGGATCTTTGAGGGGAAGGGAAGGGCGGGGGAGCTGTTGGGCGTTGAGGAGAGAGGCGGCCAGGTCGTGCAGGGCATGGGTGATTCATGAGTATGTATGAGACGAACTGTTTGAGCCTTCAAGTGGGTTGTAGGTTTGCGGGCCGTTATGCCCAGTTTCATCACACATACATGCATAGAGCAGGTTTTCCGGACATAGGAAAGTAATACCATTTCTCCTATGGCAAACGATAATCCGCAAAGGCACAGCTTGAAGCCCGCTCGACTAAACATCTGCTTCTCTCTTTCCGCGCTTTTATTAAATAAATCCGCAAAATCAACCTTGGGGGATCATTAGAAGTGAAGGTCAATGCCAGAGATGCTCAGACGCCGCGCCAACCGCAAAGGCAGGATTCTGGAAAATCAGAATGTGCTCATCAGATCCGTCCCTACCCACTCGCTTCCCATCCGCTTGCTCTAAGCAACTAATAACCGTTCATCGTCATACGCTGCGAGTTCCTGCTCAATTCTCTGTCTGCAGCCGGGCTTATTGGCCTGCTGCCGGAATGACCAGCAGCAGCACTGCTTTCTTTCAAAGCCAGAAGTTGCTTCGCACGGAAGGTCTCATAGTGGATTTGAGACGTCGTCTCGATGAGGTCTTGGAGGTGCGTCCGGGTAAGGAAGTTACGCAAGTACACGAACTCGCAGTGGTTCTCATCCTCAACTGTATGAACGTCAGCCACAATCCGGCGTCAAAGATTGATGATGGATGCTATGCTGACCATTAATCACACCCCATCTATTCTGCCGACCCCGCACTTGCTTGCCATTGACGATGATTGACTTTTCCGAACCGACAACGGCGAAAGGGATGATGCTCTGAGTGGACCAATTAGAAGGGTCACAACTTCAAGGGGTTGCTCTAGGCTGTATCTGCATACCTTGATCTGAGCATTGAGAGCCCGCTCCTCCTCGTCAAACTCGTCATTGTCGTATGGGTACATCTTCAAGTTATGGAAGGCGAACTCCTCCTTGATCTGGTCCATATTAGTGTCACGATAACTTGAATGTGTTCGCAATTTCCACCTACCCGTTCTTTGAACTCGGCGCGCTCCTCCAAAGTCAACGAGTCGGACTTGGCAATAACGGGCACGACATTGACAACGTCAGAAAGCTTCTTCAAGACCACAATGTCGATAGGCTTGAGACTGTAATGTGGGTCAGATCCCTGAGAATTATAATTGTAGAGGAAACCTACGCATGCCCTGATGGCTGGATGAAGAATAAACAGCAGTGGATCCTCGTGTCCTGGATATACCGCTCACGTTGAGCTGTGAGCTCTTTGCGGAGGTATGCCGAGTGTTGATCCTTGATGTACTTGACAATAGGATCCCAGCTGGGAAAGTCAGCGGTTGTTCTCCCTTCGTGAAAGCTGCAATTTTACCATCTGTCATTGTTGATTTGGTCACCATAACCGGGAGTGTCTACAATGTTCAACCGTAGGCGCACGCCATTCTCCTCGATAACTAGAACTTCTCAGAACGACCTTTGTGGAAATGGTATAGACGGGAGGCATACTGTGGGAGACCGTCTGGATCTCAGTTGTCGAGCGAACAGGCTCGTCGGGGGTCAAGCGACCTTTGGAGTCGATAAGGTGCGAAGCGAAGATGGTGTTGATTAATGTCGATTTCCCAAGACCGGTTTGACCTGGGCGCGACTTAGTGATTGGTGATACTGACAGTCAGAGAGATGGCGGAGAACATACCGACGCATATGATGTTGAACTGGAATCCGCGCTTCAACAGTTTCTTCTCGATCTGGTTTGTGATGCTGTCGAAACCGACGTGGCTCTTAGGGAAGACCGATGGCGGTGCCATGCCGTTCGTCACGGCCATGTTTGGCAGAGGAAGGTAATTATGGAATTGAGGGGAGCTCCGGCGAGGTTATTAGTGATGTTAAGATGCCGTCGAGAGCACGGTAGAGAGAAATTGCGTGGTCTCGATGTCTCTATTTGGCGGAGGAAGGGGGTAGCAGACGAGCAGAGTTCAGGGACACTTCCCGAACCTCAGACTCTCACGCTCGCCAAACCGTGGAAAAGGAGACGCACCCCTGGACAACACGCTAATCCGCTACTGGCTTAGGCCGTCGACAATTAAAGCTCCGACACTCACTCATCTCTTGCAAGTTGCTGCCCACAGAGCCTCTTCGCCGGCCAGCAAATACTGACATTCATCGCCCTCAATCCGATTGCGCATCCGGCAACGAGCTCCGTTGGGATCAAAGTAACCGGGGGTCTGCGGCCAACAACCTCATTTCAGCGATGGCTTTGGCGCTACGGTCGATGTTACGAGGCTTCGGCCCATCTTCACAAGCAGCATCGACTGTCGCACAATGGAACCCTCTTGCTCTTGAGGGAAACACAATCCTTTCCTCACTACCCTCGATATCTCTCGGAATACCCGTCAGCATACAACTGGGAATCCCCTCTCTGCTTTCGGATATCTGGGATTCAGTGCTACGGGCTGTACCAAAAAAGAAGACTTCGCACATGAAGAAGCGTCATAGGCAGATGGCTGGGAAGGCATTGAAGGATGTTACGGCGCTTTCAAAGTGCCCAGGGTGCGGGAACGTGAAGCGGGCACATATTCTATGCCCATACTGTGTTGCAGGTATGTATGACCAGCAGCTGTTCTGTCATCCACGGTTAACGGCCCTCCCAGATATCCAAGCCATGTGGAAGAAGCAATCAAAAGAGTCCAATTCGAGTACAACAGCATAATGTAGAAGCTATGGCATATTTTCAGGCGATCGCTGGCGTGGGAAGGTATTTGTCTTGCATAGCATATAGGGCGTTGGTAGAATGGCACGGTACGACCGGATTCTGGAATCATTTCTGTCCTGAAAGTAAAAAATTAGAAACTGCGCGAAGAATATGCTAGTGAATCTGTAGTCGACATTCATTGTCAAATTTAAAAATAAAGCATGGGTTGGCAGCGCTCCATGATATCATCTGCACCCTATTGCGCAAACCGCTGTCAAATTCAGACTTCCGACATCTACCCCGCGCAGATTTCATGAGACGCAGGGTGGCATGTAACATCAGTTTCGATCTGCTCTCCTGGGTCCCGTGATGGTAAGTCAGTGATCTGAGAACATCTCATCTCGTCTAATACACTGTAGTCGAAGCAATACTTGACTACCCATACCATCGATGACGGTAGGCTATCCTCCTCGATCTTCTGACTGACAGCCACTAAGCGCCAACAGCTCATATCACCGACATCTTCTCTATTGCGGTAACCCCGAATCAGATAATATCCGCTTCCGGCGCTTCAGCTCTGAAAGTCCACTCCACCACCGACCCGGATTTCCCACTCACTCAATCGTTAGACGGCGCGCACAAGCTAGGGTGCCACCATGTCGCAACAAGCAAAAACGGCAGGAAAGCAGCAAGTGTGGGCTTTGATGGCGAGGTGAAACTGTGGAAAGTGGAAGGGGAGGCCCAGGATGTGAGGTGGATTGAGGATGGGAAGATCACAGGTCCGACTTCCTGCCGCCACAGCGCACAGTTTGGCTGCTGACCCAGAGCAGATGGTATCAAGGCAGGAGAAGTCTGGGCGATAGCTCTCTCGGAGGACGGGCAATACCTTGCCAGCACAACATATGATGGGCGCATAAACGTTTGGGATACGATAGGGACTCGGGAGAAGATACGGGAATATGAGACGAAGGGGAGCTTTGGGATGTCCATTGACTTGGTGAGGACTTTTACACCACTGGTTGCTTGCTGGATATAGGCTAATCATCCATCTTCAGTCTACCGACGGCAGATTCACAGCAACTGGGCACGAGAGTGGAAATGTCTATATTTTCAACAACGATACAGGAAGGTTACTACACTCCTTACAAGGTTAGAGCAGTTCTGTGCGGCACGATATGGCAATTTCTAACACCTTTCAAGGACTTGTCAAGCCCGTTCGGACAGTAGCGTTCTCACCCAAAGCGACTCTACTCGCTGCTGCTGGAGATGCCAAGATTATTGCAATCTACGACGTGGCTTCCGGTGAGCAAGTAGCAAATCTAACAGGACACGGATCGTGGATCTTCTCCGTCGATTGGAGCGACACGGGCGAATACCTTCTTAGCGGGTGGGTTTCTGTCGTAACAAAGAAAAAGTTGACAGATGCTGACAATGGACATAGTGCTTTTGATGGCAAGACCAAGGTCTGGTCCATTGATACTAGGACATGTGTAGCGACCCACACAGAGACGGACAGGACACTATGGACGGTCAAATGGCTCCCTAAGGTGGGCAGAAGTGAGGGCTTTGTTACGGCGGGGGCCAATCGTAGCCTCTCTTTCTACAGGGAGGCAACTGGCGGATGATGTCTTATTGAATGCAAGGCATCGGAAGGACCGTCTAAAAGGGAGCGCTCTAGAGTGCAGTCATCGTTAAGCCTGCCCGCCCTTGAATATAGCTCATGGAATACATGTCCCAAGGCGGATCGTGATTGGATGTAAATCTGAGCACAGCTCAATCATAGCAATTACAGGATGCCATACGGTCTGGAGTTCCCACAGTCCTGGGTCAATGCCCTAAGGCAGCCAAGGATATCTTTAAGCTTGAAAACAAGCTTAATGCAGGTTTCGACTCGGGGGAGCATTTGCTTGTCCCTCATATCGCTGCAGACTTCACAACGATAATGACCTTGAACAAAAGATGGATGTCGTCCATTGCAACGGAAACAAGGTGAAGTATTCATCGTGACATGTGCTTACGTCGTCGAAATCAATCCATCATCATGGTCTGTACAGGTCTAAGCTACAAGATCGAAGGGATGTCACGGAGGAATGCAAGCGTGGCGCGGCCACACGTAGATCTAGCGCGCTGTTCTCGTGTCTGATTGGGCAAGGCCGCGTCCCTGCGCTAGTGCTCCCGCGTCGACAGGAAGGGATGGAGATCGAGAAATGCATCAACGTCTCCTTCCTTCTGCAGTTCCATTTTTTCATTCATCGCTCTAGGTGTTTCAGGCGTTCTTATTTCTATCCTTTCTTCTTCTCTTCTCTCCTTCTCTCCTTCCTTCTCTATCTCTCAGTTCCCTTCTCTCCATCAAAGTCGCTCGTTGAAAACAGACCGTCGATTATATATACATTCTCAGTCATTCTTTCGATCTCAGAAATACGTCTCATTAAAGCATCTTTTGTTAGAACCTGTCGAGAGATCTTTCAGAATGTTTGTCAAGTCAGCAGTTCTCTTGGCCCTTTTCACGGCGGCAAGCAAGGTCGCTGCTGCCACGACGCCAGCTTGCCTGATTGCTGCGTTCAAGTATGCCTTCACCTGTCATCCTTGATCCCAGGTTCACGCACTAACGGCCCTTCTAGCACGCAGTCCAATCCTTCAGACCTTTCGGCAGTCTGCAGCACCGGCGCCTCATCAGTCGAAGCATACATCGCCAGCAACTGCGGTTCTTCTGCCTCTGATGCATTGACCGCTTTCCAGTCCTCATGCGCCGCTGTGGGCGCTTCTTTCGGTAGGTCCTCTGTCATGGTCCGGAATCCGGAGCAAAATCACTGATGATGATCCAGCCATTACAAATGCCACCGTCACCACGTCCTCCAACGTCACTGCCTCTGCCAATGTCAGCGTCCTGGCCGCTGCTGTCACCACGATCCCTGTAAGCACCAGCGGGGGTGTGATCACCATCACATCAACCTTCTGGGATGCTGAGTGCACCTGCACCAAGACGTCTGCAGTGTAAGTCAATCAATTTGTCATTCGAAGCGTTATCATACTMCCCTTGGCTACATTGGCCCTAACGACAACACGAGCCGTATTGTCTGTTGACGTTTGCTGACTGCTGTAGCGTCTCCGCTGCGGCGATTACTAGCTTCTCTACCAGCAGTGTAGCTCTTGTCACCGCAGCTGGTAAGTCATCAACATAACGCAAGCCCGAGGGAAACGCTAATCAATGCCAGCCGTCACAAATGCCACTCTGGCTGCGACAGCACGTTCAACTACCTCGACCTCAACTGCCGGCGCCACCTCTGTGTACGCTGCGGCTACATCGGTCTATACTGGCGCCGCCGCACCAAAGGCCGATGGAGTGTCATTGGCAGCTGCCGCCATTGCCGTAGCTGGTGTAATGTTCGCTCTATGAGCAGGCGGTGGGTTCCTATTGCGTCTTCATCAAAATCTTGAGAAACGCATTAGGTTGATGTCTGCATATTCAAAATGGCGTACTGGAGGACACATTGTGGTTTATTGGCATTGTATCACAGAGGAGAATGCGCGCCCAATCACCGAGATTACCGAACTGATCTGTATTTGGTGATCCAAGGCAAAGCAGGATAATATAGAACAAATAAAATGATGTAGCTCATATCATAAAGTTAATCAAAATAACCCATGTTTCGAAGACCTGACTCCTGCCTGTAGATATTAGGATTGTTATGTGTGGAAGAATGTTGTTGTGTACCTAAGGTATCCATCGAAGACCCTGAAGCGGTGTCAGAGGATGCCCCGCGCTAGCGATCGACCCCGGATTTCTAGTTCGGCAGCGCCACGAATCAGGCTCGGCGTAAATTTGCTGATCCGAAACAAAGAGTTCCTTCGCATCTACTCATTCCCGGTCCGCGATACAGCACACGAGCAGCAATAACTGCCTGCACCATGAGGGGGAACGGCCTCCTCGCCGCCCAGAGGGCTACTTTGAGAGTGAGAAGCCCGCAGTATACTCCTCAACAGGGTGCTAACAATATTTCTCTCAGGCTCTTCGGCCAGTATGCCGGTCTTCGGTGTGCAGCGTGCGCAATCTGGCCACCGCGACGGAACCGGGCAATCCCACAACTGCGGACTTCTCCTCACGAGCTCCGCCATATGCTAAGCTTTTAAATAAGCTGCAGGATGTGCGGCACGTCCTGGGATCATCCAGATCACTGACACTAGCCGAGAAAATCCTGTATTCGCATCTCGATAACATCGAAGAGTCACTCCTTGAAAATACTCAGAATGGCGCAAACATCAGGGGCGTTGCCAATCTCAAACTCAAGCCTGATAGAGTGGCAATGCAGGATGCTTCTGCCCAGATGGCATTGCTGCAGTTCATGTCTTGCGGCTTGCCCTCCACCGCTGTGCCTGCGAGCATCCATTGTGACCACATGATCGTCGGCGAGCGTGGTGCCGATGTGGACCTGCCCGCTTCAATAAAGGGGAATAAAGAAGTTTTCGATTTCTTGGAGTCGGCTTCGAAGAAGTATGGTATCGAATTTTGGCCTCCTGGAGCGGGCATTATCCACCAGACGGTTCTGGAGAACTATGCTGCGCCCGGGCTTATGATGCTTGGGACGGATAGTCATACACCGAATGCAGGAGGTCTTGGTGCGATTGCCATTGGAGTAGGAGGTGCCGATGCGGTAGATGCTCTGGTCGATGCGCCATGGGAGCTTAAAGCCCCCAAGGTTTTGGGTGTTAAGTTGGAAGGCCAGTTGAGCGGCTGGGCTGCTCCTAAGGATGTTATCCTTTATCTTGCGGGGCAATTGACCGTCAGAGTAAGTTACTTGACTATCAGAGTGGGATCGGGACTCCAGCCAGGCTAACAAAACCTTCAGGGTGGTACTGGTTATATCATCGAATATTATGGCTCCGGCGTCGACAGCCTGAGCTGTACGGGTATGGCTACCATTTGTAACATGGGCGCCGAAGTCGGTGCAACCACATCCCTTTTCCCCTTCTCTCCACGCATGGTTCCTTACCTGGAGGCCACACACCGTTCTGCTATTGCGGCCGCTGCTGCTACCATAGCAGCGTCTCCAGCTGCGAACAACCTCCTCCGGGCTGACGAAGGGGCGGAGTATGATCAACAAATCACAATCGATCTTTCCTCCCTCGAGCCTCATATCAATGGACCCTTCACTCCTGATCTTTCCACCCCACTTTCGAAGTTTGCGGAAACCGTCAAAGCGAACAACTGGCCTGAAAACTTCAGCGCAGGCCTCATTGGGAGCTGCACAAACAGTTCCTATCACGACATGACGAGGGCTGAGGAGCTCGTTAAGCAAGCCAGTGCCGCAGGCCTCAAGCCTAAAGCGTCCTTCTTCATCACCCCTGGCAGTGAGCAAATCCGGGCAACACTCGACCGCGACTCCACGCTCGAGACCTTCTCCGAGGCCGGGGGCACAGTCCTGGCCAATGCCTGCGGTCCCTGCATCGGGCAATGGACAAGGCCAGAGATCAAACGTGGCCAAACTGATGCCATCCTTACGTCCTATAACCGAAATTTCCGTGGTCGCAACGATGGTAATCCTGAGACGATGAACTTCCTCGCCTCACCTGAACTTGTTACGGCCATGTCGTTCGCCGGAAAAACGACCTTCAACCCCCTAACAGATGCGATCCCAACCCCGTCAGGATCAGAGTTCCGCTTCTCACCACCTGCCGGCTCTGAGCTCCCCGGCACTGGTTTCGCACAAGGCAACCCCTCCTTCCTCCCGTCCGCGCCAACACCCGACCCTTCTGTTCCCGTTATCGTCTCTCCTACCTCGGACCGCCTCGCCCTCCTCGAACCCTTCGATCCTTTCCCTCAAACCGACCTCTCGGGCCTCCGGGTTCTTTACAAAGTCAAAGGCAAATGCACGACCGACACCATCTCGGCCGCGGGCCCTTGGCTCAAATACAAAGGCCACCTTCCCAACATCTCCGAGAACACGTTGATCGGCGCCGTCAACGCCGCCACGGGCGAAACCAACGTCGCCTACGACGTCGACGGCTCCAGATGCGGCATCCCCCAGCTAGCCGCACGGTGGAAGGAGCAAGGGATGCCGTGGCTGGTCGTAGCCGAGCACAACTACGGCGAGGGCAGCGCGCGAGAGCACGCCGCGCTACAGCCGCGATACCTGGGCGGGCGTGTCATCCTGGCCAAGAGCTTCGCGCGCATCCACGAGACGAACCTGAAGAAGCAGGGCCTGGTGCCGCTGACGTTTGCGGACGAGGCGGATTACGACCTGATTGATGCGTGCGATGAGGTCAGCACCAAGGGCTTGTATGATGTGCTGCGGAACGCGGGCAAGGGTGAGGTCACGCTCGTGCTGAAGAAGAGGGATGGCAGCACGAAGGAGATCAAGACTAGGCATACGCTGAGCAAGGACCAGTGTGGATTTATCCTCGCGGGCAGCGCCTTGAATCTGCTTGCGAAGCAGAAGGGTGCGGGCGCGGCGAGCAGTGCGACTGCTCCTGCGTGAGGTTGTGAATAAATGTGCTGGATACTTTTTATGTGCATAGGATCTAGATACGAATAAAAGGCGTTTTGTTGAAGCAATTGAATTCAGTTTTTTGATGCTACACTTGGAGATACCCTAGGCGGCATACTGCTCGTGAAGAAAACGACCAAACGTAACGTGATTAGACGCAAGGATCCAAAGCAGTATCCTAAGTAAGAATCCATGTTCATGCAGCTGCCTTCTTCGACTTCTTGCCCTTCTTAGCAGCAGTATCTGCCTTTTCCGCCTTCTCCTTGGGCTTGGCCTTCTCCGCCTTCTGCGCAGGCTCCTTCTTCTCTTCTTCCACCGGCGCAGTCTCCGTTTCCGCCGGCTTGACCTTCTCTGCAGCCTTTTCCTTACCCTTCTTCGTCTTCACCTGCTCGTCAACCACGATGCCATTAGGCTGTGTCTTCTCCTCGACGATAGTCCTCTCAACCTCTTCATCAGCCGGTTTATCCTCAATTACCTTCGGCGCCTCGCTCTCCTTGATGGGCTCCAATTTCTCCACGGTCTCGACCTCCTCCACACCCTTGACGTCAGGGACTTCAAAATCATAGCCGAAAGCCTTCAACTTCTCCTTGAGCGTCTCACGCTTGCCCCTCTCCTTCGTGACCTTCTTGGCCCACTCCTGTTTCGTCTTGGGTTGCTTCAGACGGCGCCCTTCCAGCTTGTTCCACGGCACTGCTTTGAACCGCTTGTTGGCGCCCTTCCATAGCTGCTCGTGTACCTGCTCCTTGGGGACGACGCGGCACTTCAGGATGTGCCCGAACATCAGGTAGTTGTTCATGGTATCAGCGACGATGCGGGCCACTGGTGCAGAGGCGAATTCGATGAACGCATAGTGCTTGCTACGGCCGGTTTTGCGGTTACGGGAGAGACGGAGGCGACTGATGGTTCCGAACTGGGAGAAGTAGGCGCGCATTTCGTGCTCGTAGAAACCGTGAGGGATGCGTCTGTAAAAAAGTCAGGCCACGCCGATGGCAGAAGTGGAATGTGAAAGATATTGTAGACATACCCAACATAGACAACACCAGGAGTTTCCTCATCCTCTTCTTTCTTCTTGCTCGCCGCTTTGAGCTTCTTCTGTGTCTTCTTGTCCAAAGCTGGAACATCCTGTCCGCGTTCGAAGCCTTCGTCTCCAGACCGATCTTCTTCGTCACTGCTCTCAAAGCCTTTAAGGAGCGCTTCTGTCTGGTCATCTTCATCCTCCACGTCAGATTCACCAGGCTCCTCTGCATTGTCATCACCAGCCTCGACATTCTCTGGCTCCTGTTCCTCATCGCTTTCAGCAGCCTGAGAGATCTTTCCCTTCTTCGACTTCTTCTCGGCCTCCTTCACGACTTTCTCTTTAGCTGACTTTGTCGCACCCTTTGCGTCTTTGGCTGCAGTCTTTGTCTTTGACTCCGCAGTCTTTTCAGCCTTTTGCACTTCCTTTGAGACAGCCTTGATTGCTTTGGCGGCAGGACTCTTATCCTCAAATGGAGCAGCAGTCTTCTGCTTCTTCGCTTTGGGTTCTTTAGTCTCCTTCGCCTTCTCTTTAGGCTTCACAGCCTTCTCCTTGTTGGCTGTCTTCTTTTCCTTCTTGGATGTCTCAGCCTCATCCCCAGCAGCGACTGGCACTTCATCAAACGTCTTAGGCTCGGCAGGTTTAGGATCATCTGCTGGGTTTTCGCCGGCGTCGAAGAAATCAGCTGCACGCTTACGTGTTCCCTTGGACGTAGACTTGGAAGTGGTTTCTTTAGACGCAGGAGCGGGCTTTTGAGTCTCTTTCTTGCTGGGCTTGCTTGTGGCAGCTGCGGTGGCTTTCTTGAGCTTTTTGGAGGCTGGCTCCTGCTCAGTTGCGCCTGCAGATGGAACGATTTGTCAATCAACTCTCAAGACACAACAAAGTAAACAGGACAATTAGCATACCTTTTCGCTTCTTGCCCTTCAATTCTGGCGCCATTGTATCGTCTTTAATCGAAATGTAAACGGCAAAGAGGTGGATGTGTGTTGGTGGGAGGACGAGCGATGTATTTCTCTCGCCTGTGAACTTTTTTGGCGCTTTGACTCGCTCGGTCCAGCGTACCCTGGCCTAGCGTCGCGCGTCATTTTGACAGCTCAGGCGGCAGCCCATACCAACAATTTATCTGCGCCGGTCTGCCTAAGAGCAGCAGCATTCGCCCACGGCTCCTTCACGAGATGGGCAAGAGGAAGAGAAGCGCGCAACAAGGACTTCAGGGGCACGAGCTTACGCACGAGGAGATATGGGACGACTCCGCGCTCATTGACTCTTGGAATGATGCGCTGGAGGAGTACAAGGTGCGTTAAGATCATTCATTTGGAGCCCGAGGATCATACAATGTTAATGAGTCTACAGTTGTATCATAGTATCCATGCCCGCGGCGAGAACGTCGAAGAGGTCATCAAGCAGGCCGAGCTGAAGGAAAACATGGAGGCAGATGGGCACGTCGACCAAGTGGGCCAGACTACCGGTGCTGAGAAGGAAACGCATGAAGAAGAAGAAGAGGGTGAAATTGAGGATGACCAGGCCGCACCTGAAGTTACGGGAGCTCCTGTGGCAATAYCCTCTACAGTGAGCGACTTATCTGGCAAACCAACAATGGCTCAGCCGGCACCGAACGGCATTGCACCTGCTTCAGGCGTGCCCGCTGTCCCGCAACATCTCCTTGGAGGAGGTAAGATCTTCTGAATCTATGTGTGTCTGTCTACATGCGGCTAATCATCTTATAGTTCAAGACGAGGCTCTCAAGAATTTGATGATGTCGTGGTATTATGCCGGTTATTATACTGGCCTGTATGAGGGTCAGCAGCGAGCGCAGCAAGCCTCCTCGGAGCAACTGAGAAAAGGAGGCAGTGCCGGCTGAGTAGGGAGATGGCAACGTCAAATTAAAAGCAACTTTGCTTGAGCAGCATCCTTGATCATCAAGACACCTCCTCGAGAGCCTGCCGACACATAAGCCGTTGTTCCATCCACGAGGTGAGAGGCTATTGCTATATCTTTCAGGAAATGTGCTCATGCAGGCCAGAGAGGACATCAATGTATGATGTGACTGACATGAGCTAGTTACAGATGGGGATTGTTCTGGTTTTGCAATCTCCACAAGCCATGATAACGGTTGCGGTGGGTATGGACGGGCTCAACCTGGGTCTCATACAAGATAATAATATGGATCTTGAGGGAGACTGATTCGCAGTCATCGAAACACAGGATCTATAATAATGCATCGCCATGCGCCGCGCTGAACTCGCGAGACACCTCCAAACAACGATCCTCTGGCGCCTTCTCATTTGTGTCGCTTCCCACTGAAAGCAATTACCCAACGTTGATCCTGAATCCTCGGTCAATACTTCGCACCCTTCACACACGCAGGCCCCACGGCCCCAAACCGCCTTCCGCAGCCTGGACCGTCCAATATCATTTCTTCTCGGGACCCTTCTTGGAATTTGCTGTTATAAGTACCGGGGTTAGTAGCCCATTTTCGCCGTGCTCATGAGTGAAAACCAACCGGCTTCTTGTTTGGCCCTCATGATGGCAGCCTGGGCCTCCTTCGTGCGCGCAAATTCCGTGCCGGATTGCTACATTCAGTGTCAGCCAAGAGGGCTGTTTCGAGACAGGCCAGAAGCCATGTGCAACATACCGTATTCTTCTTTTTCTATAGTCATGAGTAGTCAGTAACAAAACATTCCCGCCCCGGGGCCAAGGGGGAGACAATGCCAACCTGGTGTGCCTGGTCCTTCAAATTCTTTTCTCTGGCCTTCTCCCGCTGGTTACCGCGCGCCATGCCGAGTAAATGACTTTTGGACAAAGGAAAGGTGGTGTAAATGTTTCAGGGACTCTGTCGGGGCGGCAGTCAGTTGCTGTCAATAGCCTGGGCGGGCTGACGAGAGAATCGAAGGTTGAGGTTCAGCGGAGAGATGGACCGGAGCGGGAAGCCCAAGTTTTAGATCGGTCCGCTGTGCCGCTAGAAAGACCGAGACGCTGGCAGCCAATCATTGCCGACTGAATACATGGTGTAGATTCACATGATTGCTTCCAGGTTGGACTGATCCAGACATGCAAGTCCAAACACGAGTCTTGAAAGGCCCAAATGGCTCGACCGAAGGATAAAGCAGGACACCCAATGGACAAAGATGCTTTCCAACAAATTCTCAGGTGCCTTTGTTCGTGCTCTGTCTGACTCAACGCTTCTCCCAGGATCAAAGCAGGCTGGCCAACTGTCTAAGCAGGCGCCGGGATCATGAAACACGCGTTGACGTGCACCATCTGCCAGCCAGTCGATCTGCGATAGGTCATGAGATATGACACGAAGCGTCATTTTATGCTTCTTCGTCGCCGTCCAAGGGTTTGTGAGCCTACCGATTTAGGAAGCTCACGTACCAGATTCCGGCTTTTGCGCAGCGGGATGTCGTTTCAGTATCCCGAAGCAGTCGCGTTAGAGCGCGTGAAGCCAGGGCTGCGCGTGGGATCTGACTTACTCGGAAGCCAGTCGCATGCTGTGATTTCTTC
>BCIG01000047.1:0-28393 GCA_001599915.1 Symbiotaphrina buchneri | reverse complement strand
CCCCCCCGCCTCCTATCCCTCACTTACTGACCCATCCCACGCCAGCACCATCATCCGCCTACACTCCACCGCCGCATACCCGACCTCTCGCTCACCCTCATTCACACCCTCCTACAGCGCAGGGCAGCGCTGCCTCAGCGCCGTTGAGAACATTTCTCTCCTCGCATCCTATCTCTCCGAGAACAGCCTACTCCTCAAACTCGGGCCACACTTCATCTTCACGCTCTGGGTCGCCGCACGGCTGCTTCTCGTCTACGAATCCACCGGCGCCGCCGCAGCAGCGGGCCAGCCCGACCGTGTCGTCAGCCCGGAGATTCGCTTCTTTGTCGCGACGTTGACGGAGATGGGAAGGTATTGGAAGGTTGCACGCAGATATGCGGTTATTCTCGGCCGTGTGCTGCGCGATCATGAAGCTGCTGCTGCTGCGGCTGCTGGTGGTACTTCTGCTGCTGCTGCGGGGGGTGGAGCAGGCAATGGGCTCGCTGCCGCCATTGATGGCCGTGGCATGGGCGTTGTTCCCCGTGCTGTCACGCTTCTGGCCGATATGCGGCGGAACGCATACGACCTGGACTGCTCGCTGAACAACCCCGCCGGGGAATCAGGCGCCTCGTCTTCTCTCGAGACGACGAACCCCCAGCAGCAACAGCAGAACAACGACAACGACACACCACAACCAACCGCACCAACCCCCACCGCTCCTTCAACCGCATCCGCACACCCCAACCCCGCAGCCACAAGCTCTCCCCTGCCTTTCCTCCCCACCACCTCCGCCGCCGCCATGGACTGGCCCAGCGGCATCAGCCCCCTCAACAGCGGGGACTTCGAGCTCACCGAACTGCCCTACCTCGACGTATTCGGCTTCTTCAACATGCCACGTCTGGCCGATGGCTTCGTCGCCGACGCTGCTGGCGCTGGCATGGGTGCTGCTGCCGAGAGGGGCGGGACGCCGCAGGAGGGGTTTGTGGGGCTGGGTGGAGGACAGGGGATGGGGATGGGTATGGGAGCGGGAGCGGAGAATGTTAGGGAGTTTGTGGTGGATCCGAATGAGGATTGGTTGTTGAGGGGGTTGGGATAGGATGGTAGGAGGTAGGAGAGGTGAGGGATATGTTTACTGCTGGTGGTTTTGCTTATACTGAGGCTGATCTGATGCTGATGATACTTTTCACAGAAAAGGCTATTCTACGGCTTATGCACATGCTCGTCACTAAAGGCTCTGAGACGTCTATTTGGCTCTCAAACCAGCTTCACCAAAGTTCCTTCCTCCTCACGACTCCTGCTGTTCCTCTCCCTTCTTAATCCCCACCCACTCACCCCTCTCCTCCCTCTCCTTCGTCATTGCCGCAATCAGCGCCGCCCCAAGCGCACTCCCCTCCTCAACCGCCAGCACCTCAACCGGATCATCAACTCTCTCTCTCCCATCCTGCAGCTCTTCCGCTTTGAACTTCTCCTCTCGCCAACCAACCCCCTGCAGCTCCTCACCGAGAATCTCCCGCAGGGCAGTCGCGTTGTGCGCTTTGAACCAGCGGTAGTTCTCGAAGACGCCGCCGTCGGCACCGACGTGTACGGTGCGGTTTGAAGAAGGTGAGAGGAGCGATTTCTTTTTGATGACGGCGGCGATGGTGCAGGCGGAGAGGCGGGCCGAGCGTTGGTTTAGCAGCGAGGCGAGGTGGTGCAGGACAGGGAGAGAAGATTTTGAGGTGATGATTGAGAGGTGTTCTACAAAGAGGGATGTTGTGGAGGGGTAATCTGGGGATGTGTCTCTGTGGATGACACGGATGAGGGTATGAACTCCGAAAGGTCGGACGGGAGACCTACTGCTCAATCTCGCAAACCCACGCCGACTCAAAGGCGTACGGTTTCCTCAGGCCGGCAATATCCTGATCTTCGAACAGTACGCCCTTTTCGTGGAGGTCCACTAACACCAGTCGCATAATCTCGCCGACATACAACCCCGCAATCATCTTCTCGAACGTCTGCTGGCCCGGCCGCGGGCTATCGCGATCCACAACCTCATCGTAACTTGTCCGTGGTAGTACGGCGTGCTCGTTGTCAAAGGCGCCCCACTCACAGTTGATAGCGATGGGCAAACTAGGGTCGAGGTCGAGATGAGAGTGTTTGGGGATCGAGCCTGCGTCTTCTATGTAGGCGCCGTTACAGCCTGTTCCGAATATGCACCCGATTCGTGTGGCGCTGTCACGGTAGGCGCCTGCGATGAGAGTGGACGTCGTATCATTCACGAGAGCGACGACTTTTATCGGAAGGTTCTAGGACATGTTGTCAGCAAGAAGCCTTGTTAAGATGCGGATGGTCATACTCGTTTCGCAAGTGCCTCGTCCAGCATCGGCACCACGTCCTTTCCCTCCACGCCATCAACATCAAACCCTTTAGTCCAGCGCTGCAAGACGCCATGATTGATATACTCCTGAGTCGCGGGATACGAAAAAGTAAACGACAAATAAAACTGGCGTCCCTCTTTCTTATCTCTGCCGCCATGTTCCTGCTCGATGAACTTTTCGATGCAGTCGGCGAGATGATCGAACAGTCGCTCAGCGCCGTCTGTTTTGAGCGGCGTGTCGATCTTGTATTTGGCCTGCTTTAGCTCGTACGGTGGTGTCTGCCCGCTCTGTAGTGTGATTTCGCAGATGCGCAGGTGCGTCCCGCCCATGTCTACGACGATGTAGCTGCCTTTTTCGTTCCCGCTTGGGTACCCAATGACCCAGGTGGGGTTCATTGGCTGGTGGAGAGTTAGCCCGTATCCAAGTTGAAATGGCGATCGAGAGGGAGGACGTACTATGTCGCCGCCTTCTTTACTCAGACCTGATGCCGTGTCAGTGACGTCGGATCAATGGGACAATGCGGTCCAAGGGAACGGAACCTTTGGCAAGCTCGCTGACGAAGCGATCTGTAATCTGTCGCAGTTTCTGCTGGTCCACTGTGAACAGCTCCTCTAGCCGTTGCATCTCCTCTTTAAGCCCATCAGGCAAACTGACGCTGCCCATCTTGCTGGTAAAAAGCGGTGTGCAGGCACTTGACTTTGTCGGAGGGTCACTGTATGAGCAGGAAGGAGGAACACGAGTCTCTAGAACACAATTTGGACGAAAGAAAGAGTCAATGGGTAATCACAGGCGTCTATAGAGGAGAACAAGAAGTCTTCAGGATGCTAAATTTCAAACGTCACACAACGCGAAGTCAAAAAGTGTCATCGGGTGATTCTCGGCCGGCTCGTCTTCCCTCTTGCTAACATTCGGCTGTCCCAATGTGGAGAATTCCGGTTTGCGCTATCAACAAGCTATGACGCAGTTTCCGCGCCATTAGGGCGTCACCGAACCCTGCCGCTAGACCGTCACAGGCAGTGGCAAGGGGACGCCTAAAAGACCGAGGAAAATCCTTAAATTCTTTAATTGAAAGATATGGCATTTGATAAGAATAGCATCATCATGACATGCGAAAACTCGACCGACACTGACCCACGGGCTGATAGGTGTGCTTTCGGGTGTTACGCCGTGGGAATCATATTCGGAAAGGATCTCTGCCTGAATTGCGTTCTGGACAACAGAAAGTGCGTGGTCGGAGAGTCCTCCGTGGCTCCACCGTTTTTTGCTCATCAGACAAAAGTGATCTTCAAGCTCTCCTCCAGGTCCTTCTTCGCTTCAACTCCAGTGTACTTCTCGCCAGTCATCACCGACATATCCTTCCACATCGAGAGGAGTCCTTCCGGAACATGACCTAGATATTGCTGGCCCGAACAAAAGCAATCAGCCATCTTCGTAGCAAAAAGGTTCAGGGCCGTGACCGCAAAGCAGCCAGGGCACCCTATGAAAACTCCCATTTCGAAGAAAGGTGGTTTTGGTGGGTTTACTTGAATAGATAAGCATGCACTTTGTGAAAGATACGCAATTGAATCATCCATCTGTAGAAATCACGGTGTATTGGAAATGGCGACGAGAATTAAGAGCTTGATATGGTGGTACCTGCCTAACCGGGTTATGCGGGGTCCGGTTCCGCTTACCTTTCCTGACCGCCAATTAGGCAACACCACAACATCGCCCTTCATCTGCCTACCTTACCTACCATCACTTCATCATCCAAGCCATCAATGGGTGTGAATCTGGCTTAATAAATTTATCGGCGAGCTTGAGCATCACTGCAATGACCATCAAAGCAAGAAAATTCAACCCCGAGTAGGTCTGATCTGACATCGATCGTGTCGTCAATCTAACCTCCACAGTGTCTTGATCAGCGCGCCTACCCGCACACCAGGCGTGCCAAACTCTGCCGGAACGCATGTCCTCTACACACAATCCTCGTACTCCCTCGCCACCTCTACTAAAAGAAAAGAGCTCCGCGTCCTCGCGATCAAAACATCCTTTTCCTACAAAATCAGCACCTCTCCGCACGTGCATGATGCCATCTGGCTCGGTCTTGGGAATTTGGTTCTCTGGCTTGAGAGTAACGACGAAGATGGTGAGACTACACTGGTGCTCTGCAACGCAATCCCCAATGGACCCATCAGGTATGAGATTGCAAAGTTTGATGCCCCGGTAGAAGGGTTGAAAGCGAAGCTACAACTTAATCCGAGTGACCGAGGCAATATCGCGATTGCAGTGACGGGCTGGGCTGGTCGGGATGGAGAGCTGACGAACCCGAAGAAGACAGCAAAGGAGGAAGATCGAGACAAAGTGCGCATCTACGATGAAGTGCCGGTTCGCGAATGGGATTATTGGATGGACAAAGAGAAGAAGAGTATCTTTATTGGAGCTCTTGTGCCTTCTCCTGTTCCGTACACCTATAATCGCTCTCCAAGGCAAATTTCCGCACCCTTTATACTCGCTCGTCCATTGTTCAACATCCTCAAAGGCACCGGCCTCTTCCTCAGCAGCGCCATGTCACCTTTTGCTTCCGACGCTCAATACGACCTGGGCGAATCGAGCATTATCTTCAACGCACCAGACACAACCATCAACCTTGCGCGAGAGTACAAAACCGACATCTACATCATGCGTATCTTTTCTTTTAGTCGGCCTACCATTCAGATCCCTCTGCTACCCGTTTGCACGCCTGGTTTGGATGGTCCATGCGAAACACCGCGGTTTGATGAGCAAGGCCATTGAGCGGTGTTTGTACGTGGAAGGACGAAAGATGGTAGCAAAACTGGTGACGCAAATGGACATCTCATGCTGGTGCCCAAGGTTGACGTATATACACGGGAAGTGGTCGCAACTGAGCTGCTGCAGCCACCTATAGGAGAGAAGGGATGGGATAGACGGCCTATGGGAGTTGGGTTTAGTGCAAGTGGGAAAGAGCTATTCATTACGGCGTACGAGCATGGTCGGAGCAAATTGTTCGAGCTGAAACTGGACTTGCCGCAACCTGCACCGAGTCCTGTGGCATTGACGAGCGAAGGGTCTGTTGCTGCCGCATATCCGTTCAAGGATGGGACTGGAAGGGTCCTCGTCAGCGCCAGTACTACCGTCGACCCATCTTTATTCTCCATTGTGGATCCTCATACGAAATCTATTCAACACCTGCACTCACTTTCGGACCATGGTAGGAAGCTCAGTCTGGATCCAGCTCAAGTCTCCGAATTTTGGTACACAGGTGCAAAAGGCCGTCGGATCCACGCTTGGATGGTCGTGCCTTCCGTTGCTGCCCGTACACAAAGAAAGCACGATCATGAAAAGTTGCCCCTCGCACTGCTCATCCACGGAGGTCCTCAAGCCGCGTGGAACGATGGGTGGTCTAGCCGCTCACATCCAGCCTGTTTCGCTGAAGCGGCGTATGCCGTCGTGCTGCCCAACATAACCGGCAGCATTGGGTATGGCTCGGAGCTGCAGAACGCCGTGACGAACGACTGGGGTGGGGCGCCATACGAGGTTATTGTGGCATGCTTCGAGTATATCAAGCAGGAGAGCAACGCATCGGGGCATCACAGCTCTTCAGCCACATCCGAGTCCAACCACGACGCACCCTTCGGCCTTGTGGATCCGCAGCGCACCATTCTGCTGGGCGCCAGCTACGGGGGCTACATGGCGAGCTGGGTCGCCGGCCAACCCCTGGCCAAACATCTCCGCGCGCTCGTCTGCCACGACGGCATCTTCTCCGTGCCCGGTCTACTAGCATCCGACGAGGTATCCGGGCTGTCAGGAAACTTTGGCGGACGCATGCCCTGGGACGACCCAGAATCGTGGGAGAAATGGAACCCGGAACGGCATGTGGGCGAGTGGTGCACGCCGATGCTGGTGCTGCATGGGCGGCGGGATTACCGGTTGCCGATCAGCGAAGGGGTTGCGGCGTTTCAGGCTTGTAGGGTTCAAGGTGTGCGCAGTCGCTTGGTTGTGTTTGAGCGTGAGGGGCATTGGGTTGCGGGGGAGGAGGATGCGAGGGTTTGGTGAGTGGAGCCTATGGCTTGTACGAAGTGAAAATGCGTGGGATGTGTGACTAACGATTGGTAGGTGGAGAGAAGTGCTTGGGTGGATCGATAAGTTTACGAAATAAAGACGAAGGAGCGAAATGAGAAGATGATATGTGCCAGCGTAATCGATGGATTCGCTCCCTTTGATATGGAACAACAGATTTCTGGGCCACCAATATTTGTTCAGTTTTGTCGAGCTGCCTATAATGCCAATTGGATCCGTGCAGAATCGCATCTTTATGTGTGGAGGCGACCGAATCTCGCCATCTTTCATTGGCCAATTAGCCCGAAACTTTGTCGACGACGCCCAGATAGCGAGACCGTGCATGAGTGGGGAAGGGGAGAGATAGCCAGATAATACCAGATAAATCAACATCCAGGGTCTTGGATGCCTTGACACTTCCTCTCATTCTGAAATTTGTAAAGATCGCTGCCCATGATGAAGGGCTCCACTTACGGCACTACTGCCCCAGCGGCGTATACGACGACGCCAACCGACAGAGACCCTTATTCTTATCAGGTGGGGTTTGGAGCACGGTTTGCCAGTGAAGCATTGTAAGCCATATTATCTGCAATAACAAATGCCAGCTGGCTGAGATGTGGTAGGCCAGGTGTCTTGCCCAGCGCATCGAATACCCCGCAGAAAGTCAAGTACAAGTTGTTCTCTGAAGGAGTGAGTACCCCGCGGTCTGCGATGGATACGGCGGGGTAACCGACTACCAATCAGTTTAACGGCACATCGTTCATTTCCTCGAGGGCAACGGTGCAGAATGTGTATGTATCCCGTTTCATGCAATTGATGCACACGCTCATCATGAACAGCTTCTTCTACCGCATCCGTCCAGCCGTCGCCCACCGACCCGTGCGCAAGCTCCCCGAGCAAAACCCCGACGTGCGTCACTCACCTTATCCCCGCAGTCTATCCCACTAATCAACAATCAGCTCGTCTCGTCCTTCACGCTCGCCTCTCCATCCGTCGATTTCGTTCCGCAACAGCTCGACTGGTACGCCTTCCCTCTGCCGGCCTCCGACACCAGCGTCGACTTCGTCGAGGGCATCCGCACGATCGGCGGCAACGGCGACCCGACGCTGAAGGAGGGCCTCGCGGTGCATATGTTCCTGGCGAATAGGGATATGGGCAAGAAGGCGTTTGCGAATAATGATGGTGATTTGATGATTTTGCCCCAGAATGGAAGGATTGATGTGCAGACGGAGCATGGAAGGTGAGTTACCGGGATACTGGCTGGGCGGCTTGAGTAGAATGGGCTGACATTATGTGGTCAGGATGATGGTGAGACCGGGTGAGTTGCTGGTCGTTCAGGCGGGGATCCGATTTAAGGTCACGTTGCCGGATGGGCCGGTGAGGGGCTGTAAGTCTGCAATACCAGACAAGATGTCCAAATGTTGATGGACTGTATGGCAGATATCCAAGAGATCTATGGCACGCACTACGAACTGCCTGAACTGGGAGAAATTGGCACTAGCGGTCTGGCGCTCCCACGGGACTTTGAAACCCCCGTTGCAAGCTTCGATATCGATCAATCGGAATGGGAGAGTGAGTCGACTTGGGACATCAGGCGATACCGGCTAATCAATGCAGTCATTTATAAGAACGCCGGGACGCTTTATAGAGCCACCCAAGACCATACGCCTTTTGATGTGGTTGCATGGCACGGGAAGTGCGTCACCCCATCCCCTTTGAAGATCTCTATTAACTGATGGTAGTTACGCGCCGTTCAAATACGCCCTCGAGAAATTCGTCAACGTCGCTACCGTCGACCGCGAGCAGAGCGATCCCACATGCTACTGCGTCCTGACAGCCAAATCCAAAGTCCCAGGCGTGTCCCTAGCGGACTTTCTCGTCTTCACTCCAAAGTGGCACGTCAGCAGCAACACCTTCAGACCTCCAGTGAGTTACCAAGCTTTCCGACAAGGCCGGCCTTTCTGATAAATCTAGTACTACCATCGAAACATGCCCGCCGAGCTCTTGGGAATCATCTACGGCACATATCCCGGGTCCGCGCATGACTTTAATGCCGGTGGACTGAGTTATACCGGGCCGTACATGCCGCATGGCGAGACGTATGATAAGTGGAAGGATGCCACGACCAGAGAACTCATCGTTGAGCGAGTTGGGGAGGGGAGTCTCTGTAGGTTCCGACATCCCATCTCCTTATACTCTGCTGATGGCGTCTAGCATTCATGATGCACATGTCCGTCGCTCTCGGCTTCACGGAGTACGCGCTCAAGAAGGCAGGAACCGTGCATGGTATGTCACCCCATGCCTTCCCCAATGTGCACTGGCTGATAGATGTGTAGAAAATCCGGATACTTCGTGGGATGGCATGGCCGGGCACTTCTTTGATAAGTTGGATGAGATCAATGAGGATCTGAAGAAAGTCGGCAGGCCGCCGCTTGGGAGTGGGAAGCCGCTGGATGCGGTTGTGGGGATTGATGTCAATGGCAATGGGTTGGTAAATGGTCATTGATTCAAGGAAGTATGATTTGGGTTGAGTTTGATGTGTATTTATTATGATGCTCTGTAGTTCTGTAGTCCTGTTTTTGTATGGCTTTGCTCTGCTGTCCGTATGATCAGAGATCTTCGTGTGTTCATAGATCTGTGCAGGATCCCCGAGTGTGTCACTCTGCGTTGTGGTGCCCCGAGACAAGCCCCTGAGCCTGCCGATGATAAGCGCCCCTACCACTCTTATCTCGCACCTTCCCCGCCACCATCATCAAACACGGCTTCCCCATCACATCAAACGCACCTTCCCCGCAAGAACATGGCAACGAGCACCTCCACGTCAAACGCCATCGGCCCCTTCGGGCGACGTATGGGTTGGGGCGCTCACCCAGCCCTCCTACTAATCGACGTCTGTGTAGCCTACTTCACGCCCGACTCGCCGCTCTCGCTCAACAGCAACCCCGCCGGGCTCGCCTCCGCAACAAACATGCGACGACTTCTCTCCGCCGCACGCAAGGCGTCCATCCCGATCATCTGGACGACCATCTCGTACCAGGCGGACATGGCGGACGCGGGGCTGATGTACCTCAAGAGCGATGCGCTGGGGGTGTGGCGCGAGGGAGACACGCGGGGGCTGGCGGACTGGGTGGAGGGCCTAGTCCCGCAGGAGGAGGAGATGGTGGTCTGCAAGAAGTGCCCGAGTGCGTTCTTCGGCACGAAGCTCGATGAGCGATTGAAGGCGTTGGGAGTGGATACTGTGGTGCTCTGTGGTGTCAGTACGAGTGGCTGTGTGCGTGCGAGTACGCTGGATGCCATGCAGTATGGGTTCCGGCCGATGGTGAGTTTGAGCTACGTCTACAAGTATTTGCTTTGCGTGTTCTACAGAGAGGCATGATAGGGGCAGGATGGAGATAGGATGGAGATAGTGGGCTAATGTGGGATAGGTCGTTGGTGAGGCGTGTGGTGACCGCACCCCCGAGATCCAAAACGCGAATCTGTTCGATCTGGGAGCGAAATATGCAGATATAGTGGATGTGGACGAGGCAGTGACAAAGCTGGAAGCCGGATGGACGGACGAAAAATGATGATGAGCTGTGAATTGTGGAAGCTGATATCTTGAGATCGACACAGAGGGGATACCGGGCAGAGAGATCCATGACGACCTAGCTCCTCTCTCGATAAGGAAACGGCAGATTCCATAATTTAATCCAGGTGTGTCCCCCCTTGAGCAAGGGACTCCCTCATTCATTCTTTGTTTTATCAAGGCGAAGGCTATCTATCATCGTATATTTGCGTCAAGAATCCAATCTTCCCGCGGACATCTCCGATAGCGCCTCGGCCAACTGCGATGATCGCCCAAACCTTCACGGCAAAACCGTGCCGATATCTCTAGATCCACCATCCATCGCACCAAATCGGTGCTAGCATCAAAAGAATGGATTTTTCGGTCGTTTTGCGGGATTTCTCCTTCAGGATGAACCCCACTCCTCCCGTGAAGAGTTGGATAACCCTGAACAGAAAGCAACAACGGTGAAGGCAACGAGGATGCTCCTGCCAGATGGAACTCCACGACCAGACCAACCTGCTCCCAACAGCACAGCTGCTAATCGTCTTCAGCAGCCAGGCCTTTACACTACTCGTCTCCTTCATCGACCAGAACTCCATCGGCGTCGCCCTTCCCACCATTGGCCATGATTTGAACTGCGCCAATACGATCCTCTGGGCGGGGACTGCGGCTCTCATCTCGAATACAGTGTTTCAAGTCGTCTATGGCCGCCTTAGCGATATCTTTGGCCGCAAGATTATATACATGGGAAGCATCGCGTTGCTGGCTGTTGGAGATTTGTTGTGTGGTTTTGCGAAGACCGGACCACAGTTGTATGCTTTTCGAGCGGTGGCTGGCGTGGGAAATGGAGGGATCACCGCTTTGAGCATGGTCATACTGAGTGACGTGGTTACATTGGAGCAGAGGGGAAGGTCAGCTCACATCTTCTTGTGCTAAAGACATACGCTGATGACCACAGATATCAAGGTATTCTAGGCTCCTTTGTCGGTCTGGGAAACAGCATTGGCCCTTTCGTTGCAGCCGGTTTCGCGGAAAAGTCCACCTGGCGCGGGATATTCTGGTTATTATCTCCAATGGCCGTCCTTACAGGCATCGTTTCGTTCTATATTTTACCGTCGAACATGCCTAAACACGGCTTGAAGGAACAAGCCAAGATGATCGACTATTACGGCATCATGTTTAGCTCGGCGGCTATAATCCTCCTGCTTATACCCATCTCCGGCGGAGGAAGCTATTTCAGCTGGCAGAGTCCTATGGTCATCTCCATGCTTGTCCTTGGAAGCGTGGCTGCTGTCCTGTTTGGGCTGGCGGAATGGAAGACGGCTAAACTGCCCATGATGCCGCGTACGTCTTTCCTGTTGGACAAATTGCGTACTCATCTAACAAAAAACCAGTACCACTGTTCAAAAACCGCGCTGTGGCAGCCATCTTATTGCAGAACTTCCTCTTCGGCATCGTCTATTATGGCTTCTTATATTACCTCCCCATCTACTTCCAGAATGCCCGACAATGGTCGCCTCTGATGTCCGCCGCCCTGACTATACCAGCTGTGGCTGGGCAGAGCCTCGCTTCTGTCTTTTCAGGCCAGTATATCTCCTGGAGGAAGCGGTACGGCGAAGTGATCTGGTGCGGTTTCATCTGCTGGACACTGGGAGCTGGGTTGCGGATTCTTTTCAACAGGAATACCAGCATTGCAGCCATAGTGGTGATATTGTTGGTGGAGGGATGGGGCGTCGGAAACGTGTTTCAACCAAGTATGACTCCGTCCCGGCTGTGAGAGTCCAACTGACTGAATCCTCTCTCTAGCGCTCATCGCTGTGCAAGCACACTCCCTGAAAGCTGACCGAGCTGTCGTCATCAGCCTGCGGAATTTCCTCCGGCAACTAGGCGGTGCCGTAGGCCTCGCCATCTGCGCCGTACTCTTCACGGCGGTCTTCACCAAGAATATTCCAACCGATATCCCCGTGCAGGTCTTGCAACAGATCAAGAGCTCGGTATTCAGCTCTCCGGATTTATCTCTGCTGAGCGCTAGCCAGAAAGAGGACGTTCTGAATGCTTATATGACGGCTTCGAGATCGGTGTTCATTCTATGGGTTCCGCTCATGGCGGTGTGTTTGCTGGTAAACTTTTGCGTTCCTGACCGAGGGCTGAAGAGGCCCGACGAGAATGGAGACGAAGGAGTGGTGCTGGAGGACGTAGAGGCTGAGCGGAAAGATCAGAAGACGGACGATGAGGAGAAGGCGACCAGTGGTGAGACAAAGGTAGAGCCGTTGGTCTTGCCAGAAGAGAGGAGGCTGCAAGAGGTGCGAACCTGACTGGATGCAATTTCGCATGGATTGTCGGAGCAAACATTCCCCATGCCATGATGACAACAGACGCCGTACGTGGCCTGCTGGATATCAAACTTCGAGTCAGTCTGCGGCTACCAGCCATGACGCAGCTATGGGTCATATGGACGACCCTCGTCACCAGCTGAGCATTCAAACTCATGCTTCCGCGAAGTATATCAACGGCCAGCCAGCACAGGAGCTTTCTACACCATGATGCCCAGTCACACACAGTCTCATAATCACTCAACGATCCTCATCACTGCTCATTATGAATCGATCCTACACATCCTACACCGGGCCAGCATACACACAACACATGTGCAACCACCGGTCCATGATCCCCTCTCGGTACGAAGAACGCTTCCAAGATGTCATCGTCGACCCGCGGTACCCACAGGAGACACTAGCGTCCATCCACCAGCGGCTCGAGAACTACGGATGGGTCGATGACTATCAATCGGCAAAGGAGTATCTGTGGTCGCAGCATCTGCTGGCAAGGGACTCGGTGCGATTCACAGGGCTGGGGAGGGATCGTTGAGGGTGATAGTGGATCTGGATCGGAGACAGTTAGCAGCGCAGATTTAACGACCGTGAATGAATGCCCCCTTTTCTTTTCCAGGCCTTCCGGTCACTATGGGCAGGTAAAGTCTGTAGATCAGATGCGAAGATTGATCGATCAGATCAGATGTGAAGGTTGATCATGATCGATAAGATCCAGATGTAAATTTGACCGATTAGATCAGGTGCAGAGATTGATAGATAGATCAGATGCAAATATTGATCATTTCATGAGATCAGATGTTCAGATTATCATTAGATCAGATGCGAAGATTGATCGATGCTCCCGTATCTCGATGGGTGTGTGAGATAGTAGATCGTGAATCGGCGCCAGCGATTATGAATGGATTCGCTACGGCACTTGGTAGTTGCCGGCAACCGTAGACACTAGGTTGAACCATAAGTACCAAGTGCCGTAGGAGATAATGTTTTGATTACGTGTCAGAGTGTGTGTCTGTCTCGCATTCACCCGCTGTCGTGGGTACCTCTACAACCCCCTTTCCTGGCGCACCCTATAAATTCATACAATTGTCCATGCGCTCCAACTGCGGTAGGAGAGGATGTTCTGGTTACATGTCAAGGCGTGTCGGTCTCGCATTCACCTGTTGCCGTGGGTTTAGTTTCAGGATTTTAGTTTCAGGGGTCATGCCAGCCTCTCCCAATCGTCAGGGGCTATCGAGCAGCAAGACAGCTCTGGTAGAGTGAAAGCAAACGCGAACGTCTGCGTCGCTGAGACATGGACAGTTTAGAGATCGCCCACGAGGGAAACTCGGGGTCCAGATGTTGAGTACATGATCAAGCCAGCTGCAGATGGCCCGGCCTCGGCGGCACCGGCCCAACATCCCACATTGCCGGCTCACTGCCCAGGGAAAACACAACCTCATTGGCCGCAAGTAGATCCCCATGCGAGATCCAGCTCTGGTTCCAGGCCTGTCCATTCACGGTCACGTTCTGCACGTAGAAGCTCTCGTCACTCAATCCATTGGCGATGATCCTTAACGTCCCGTTGGTCGCTGGTAACTGGACACTGATATCATCAAACCACGGACTCAAGAGCAGATGCACCGGCTGTGTCACAACCGGGTATAGTCCTATCATATTCCAAATCATCCAAGAGTCTAACGCACCCGCATCGCTGTTGCCAGGGAGGCCCGAGGGACCGTTGTTGTAGTACGTATTGACGGTCTGGCGTGAGCGGAGGACAGATTTGTACTGCCGGCCAGGGAGGTAGTTGTATAGGAAGGGGGTGGCGAAGCTAGGCTCATTGCCAGGATTGAATAGGGTGCTGCCAATGCCATTGCTCAGCCATTGCTCAGTAAGGATAGAGGAATGAACAAGGCAGAACGTACGCGGTGGTCTTCAGTCCTGGAATAAACATTGTGTCAAGCCTTGACTCGGTCGGGGTGGGTCCTCCCATGAAGGAGATGAATGTTTGTAAAACGTCGTTTGGGCCGCGGTTGTATTTGGCCAGTATGGATCGGTGTAAGCTCCTGAGAAGAGGTCTGCACTGGACGGTGTTTCGTTGAGAAGATCGCAGAAATAGACTTGGTAATTAGGGCCTGAAATGGTCAGCACACGCTCGAAGAAGCTGGCCGTCATTTGAGAGGGACTTGCTCACCTGCGTTCCATCCACCTCTGATAATCACACACGTCAGCTTAACGCAGAGTCAAGACAGCTTCTGGTCTTGCAATGGAAGGCCAATGATATCTTTGCTGTTCCCAGCTCTGGCTTGGGCGAGGGTCACCCACATCGCGGCCGACGATGAAGACGCTTATTTATTTGCTTTCTCCGACAAGCCGCTGCTTGCTGCTTCAGAGCTTGGGCATGTATCGCCAAGAATAGATGGTCGCAATTATAAATCTCTTGCCTTCTCAATGACGTACGTATACCTCTTGAATCTATCATACCCTCGACAGGGTGCAATGTGGTCAATGCTCTCTACATATCAACCGAAGGATCGCAAGTCATGAGGAGATCTGCGTCTATAGTGTTCAACGATGCATCGGATATTGCCTACAAGCCAGTCCACCATTGCGTCTGCTTGACCACGAAACTTCCCCTTAGAGGGGTAGACGCACTGCTGTTCCCCACAAGCACATCAAAAGTATCTTTCTCCATTATCCATGCATCTCTCTCCTCGTCCCAGAAGCTTGCTGCATACCTTTTATTTATTGTCACTGTCACATGCTTCGCCTCTCCTCGACGTAGAAAGACCTTGCTAAACCCCTTCAACTCTTTTGGTGGCCTATTGATCGATGGCTCTCTCTGGCTCACATACACTTGCACAACCTCGGCGCCGTCCATATTGCCTTCATTGGTAATTTCCACTATGATTTTGAGCAAGTCATCAGATGATGAACTGTCGACCTTCAAATTCTTCATTTTGAATGTTGTATAGGACAAGCCGTGCCCAAATGGAAACAGTACATCTTTCTTAGTCTTCTCATAGAATCTGTATCCTATGTATACATCCTCGCCATAGATGGCTCGACCCCGCTCGGATCTGTAATTCAAAAAGGCCGGGTTGTCCTCATTGCGTTTGGGGAAGCTTAACGACAACTTGCCACTTGGGTTGACATCACCGAACAGTACATCCGCGATCGCGTTTCCTGTTTCATTGCCACCATACCAGGCTTGTAAGATTGCAGGTACTTCGGCAACCCAGGGCATAGTAACAGGTGTACCGGACTGCATGACAACAGCTGTATTAGGATTAGCGGTGGCAACAGCGGAAATCAGCGAATCGAGATGGCCTGGAAGATCCATATGTGCTCGGTCCCAGCCCTCTGACTCCCATTCTCCCTATTGACTTTCAGAAGCAGATCTTGATCAGTGGAAATGGGGTCACGTACATTGAGACCAACGCAAAGAATAACCTGATCCGCTCCCTTAGCAACTTCCACTGCTTGTGATATCAATAGTTCAGGATCTGTTTTCATCAAGCCGCCAAGTCGAAATCCTCCAGCACCCATAGCTGTGACACCTTGTTTGGAAACAATCTGAGTTGGCGCGCTTCCAAACTGGGCCAGAATTCTGTATCTTCTTCCTGCATTCATGTGGATCGAGCCCCTAACTTCTGTCGTGCCTCCTCCCAGAAAACTGTCCCCCATCTTCTGAGTTGTGGCATTGTCCACTAGGAGCTTATCATCGACAAACAATTTTGCTGTTCCAAAGACTGTTACCCCAACTCGTAGTCCCCGTCTTGCTCCGGGATGTACTCTGCTTCAAGATCCGCGTAGAATAGAAGTCTACCATTAAGCTTGGGGCTTTTGTAGTCCATCAACATCACGTTAGTGTCGTCGAGTCTCTTGACGTCGATAACTTTTCGATTATTCTCTGTTGGGGGCTCGAGATAAAACTTCAACTCAAAGCCCGGTTCTCCGTCCGAAGTCTTTAGTTTCCCGTTCAGTAGAGGAAGCTGTTTATGTGAAGTGGCGCCTAACGCGTACGAAACGTTTTTTGCTTTAGCTGCTATGCCATCGAATGGCGTGACAGCATAGTAGGCTTGCAGGGCCGCAGACCCACCGCCACTGTAAGTAGAAACCATTGCGTTGGGTCCGATAACTGCCGTCTGTACCCACAAGTATGATTAGCAAGATGTGAATTGAAGCAGTTCCACGTGGAACAACATACCTTCTTATTCCTATCTAATGGAAGAATGTTATTGCTGTTCTTCAGTAGTACTATAGATGCCGAAACAATTCTTCGAAGCATGTCTCGGGTCTCTGGTGTGTCATTAGAACCTTCAGGCGCGCCATCCTCAATGCCTGCTTCCAAGGCTCTTCTGGCGATAACTAGAATCTCGCGGGCTCGATCATCGATGGTGGTGAGTGGGATCTTATTCGCACGCGCAGCAAGTTTGACCAGACGTCCCCGAAACGTCGCAGGCCCTGGCATCTCAAGGTCCAAACCGGCATTGACCGCTTCAGACGTTGAGTAGGTCCCGTACCTGTTGACTGTTATTCTTGCTTTATATGCCGGGGAAGGACTACGCCGCGGTATCTCACCAATCGCTGACCACTAGCCCTTTAAAGCCCCATTCACCTCTTAACACCTTCTGTAACAATTTCGGATCTTCACTCGCGTGGACGCCGTTAACCTTATTATAGGCAGTCATGAACGCCCACGGTCTAGCATCCCTCATTGCAATCTGGAAAGGAAGCATGTAGATTTCCCGTAGTGCTCTATCTGTGACAATCGCATTGACTGCTTTCCGTTCGTCTTCCTGATCATTACACACGAAGTGCTTGATTGTACTTGTAATCCCCTTGCTCTGAACCCCTCGTACTTCCGCGGCGGCCAATGTACCCGAGAGCACTGGATCTTCACTGAAGCTTTCGAACGCCCTTCCACCCAAGGGCGATCGCTGCATATTTACAGTAGGTCCAAGGATGACGGCAGCACCTTTTGCACGCGCCTCGTCTGCCATGATCTTTCCAGCGGCTTCTAGCAAAGGCGCGTCCCAGGTCGCTCCTAGAGCAGTACCACACGGGAAGCACGCGGCTGGCACGCCATCAAAGAAGCGTGTGCCTCGTATTCCATTGGGCCCGTCGGACAATCGGACTGATGGAACGTTCAAACGTGGGATTGCAGCCGTGTGCCAAAAATCACCGCCTTATCGACGTGAGCTTGTTCTGAACCAGGACTCGGTGCGCAGCGAACCTACCTGCTAGCAAGCTGATCTTTTCATCGAATGTGAGTTGGGAGAGGACATCCTCCACGTCAAAATGGGGAGCAGCCATATTGGTGACGTCGCAACAGGTTGTAGAGGCCGACGTTTGAAGAGTGCGCTGCACGAGAGTGTCGAACCAAGCAGGGGGTGGTAGCAACAGCTTTGAACACCGCTCTAAGCGCGTGGTCGCCTGCTCCCAAGTCCCGACACCCCGGGCTTTCAGAACTAAACGAAGGATTTCAAGCACACGATACCGTCCAGGAACAATTACCTAACCGGCAAAGTAAATGAAGGAGCTCATTCCAGACGTCTCGTGAGAATGATTCCCATGTTAGGTACTGTAATATAACTCACGACAATAGGATACCTTGTCGCCCGATTATATCTAGCTAGCCCCCCTCCCATCCTTTACCTACTGAATCTCAACATCTGGACCTCCGCAAATTCCACTGCAGAGAAGCGGCCCGTCATGATCTGGAGTTATCCTGCTGGTGCCAACGGTGCGTGGAGTATGTTCGATGGGGGTGGTCTGGCGCTCAAAGATATTCTTGTCGTCACCTACAACTATCGCACAGGCCCATATGGCTGGCTCGCATTGCCAGAACTTTGGGAGGAGTCCGGAAATATCACCACCGGGAATTATGGTCTTCTGGACCAGATTGCGGCGCTTAAATGGGTGCACGAGAACATTGCGGACTTTGGTGGTGACCCAGACCACATCACTACCGTTGGTCAGTCAGCTGGGAGCGCGGCTGTTTACCACACTGTCAACAGTCCTCTCGCAAAAGGCCTCATCGTTGGCGCCATTGCCGAGAGCGGCATCCGGGATCCGCATGACCCTGCGGCCACTGAGCAGAAGGCTACAACAACATGTCGACCTCTTTGCAATTAGGTGCCGAATTCAAATCGACCCTCAACGTAACTACTCTCAAACAGCTTCGCCAAGTCTCCGCCCAGACAATCAACGAATACAGCGGTTTCACATCATTCCAGAACTGGAGAGCCACGCTGGGTGGCTACGCCTTCACGGAAACCTACTGGGAGGAATTGCAAACCGGGCCCGCCAATGACGTGCCATTGATCACCGGTAACACGAAGGATGAGTCCGGGGCGGCGTATTGGACGAATGTGACAGTTGCGAACTACATCAGTACGCTTAATTCGACGTACGGCTCTTTCGCGCCCCAATTTCTGGAAGAGTACCCCGCAGACAATTCCACGCAAGCGTCGATGAACACTAATCTAATCGCACGTGACACGTCTCTCGTTGGCTCCTGGAATTTTGGCAATTACTGGGCCAAGTCGGCTTCTTCGCCTTTCTACACTTACTATTGGGACCATGCGCCACCAGGGCAAGACCAGGGAGCCCACCACATGTCTGAGATTACATACGTGTTCAATAATCTCTATGGCACTGATCTGCCTTGGCAGCCCGTGGACTACGAGATCGCGGAAACACTGAGCAGCTACTGGGCCAACTTTGTCAAGACGTCAAATCCCAATACGGGCGGCAGCTATCACGGCAACGGAACCCTGGCATCCTGGACGCCCAGTAACAGTTCCAGTGCAACAACTTTCCACCTGTCACCGCCAGCTCCGATCAATGCGAATGGGCTACCGGTGGGTTATACTCAAGTGCCCGTCGCGACACAGGATCATATCGCTCTGTTGAATGAGTTCTTCAACAGCAGGGTGCCGCTCTAATAGATGGCTTATTGGGCAAAATTGCTGGCTGACAACTGCAGCCAAGCCGATAGAGAAATGCGTATTTAGATACAAATTTTTTTAATCATTAATCAAGAATACTTTGTCTTTGACTTCGAAGTCCGTCCCCTGCATGCGAAATGTTGCGAAGAAAGGATTTCAATCTGTCCAACAGTTCAGTCGGTAACCCATCTGAGGATTATAATTTCAGATAGCCACTCAGCAGCTCAAACAACTTCACTGCTAACCTTAGGCGCCTCCTTCTCAACCGGTGCCTCGACTTGAATACCATGCACGACCGTTTGCTCACCCTCCTCAACCCTAGTCTCAAACGGTAAGCTAGCATCATCCCCAGGAACTTTCCAGATCAGACAAATCACGAAATACGACAGCGAACCCATCACAAAGCTCAGGACCCAGCCCAGCGAAAACATATCCGACGCAGCCGCGCTGAGCGTATTTCCAAAGCTGCCAATGAATCCCGGCAGGGGCAGTATGAAGCCAATGACGAAAGCTGCAAATGCGCGGATATTTATTCCCTTGGTGTAGAAGTAGCGACCGACGGCAGAGGTAGTGTACAAGTCGCCAAGATCAATATTGCCTTTGCGCGACCAGAAGTAATCGACGATCATGATGCCGACGACAGGGCCTTGGAAGATGGAGTAGCCACCCAGGAATGTTAGAAAGCCGTTGGCCGTCGAGACAATTCGCCATGGGACGATGGCAAAGGCAATCAGGAGGCAGAGGAACTGCCCGCGGATGATGTTGATATATTTTGGTGCTAAGCATGTCACGTCTGCAGCAAAGGGAGTGATATTGCAGGCGATAGAAGTGCCAAGAGTGGCGAATGCAAATGCGGCAGCGGCGAAGAAGACACCTGCTCTTGCCTTGGAAGTGTATCCTTCCTCCAGAATGCCATTGAGGAGATCGTATGGGTTCCAGTAGGCTTGTCCGTACATGTTCTTGACGGCAGACTGTAACCTATTAGACAGATCAGGAACTGGGGGTTTCCTGACTTACTGTCGTAATTATCCCGAAGGCTGCACAGATGGTTTGAGCCAATGGCAGACCCAACGCCTGCCCATACACCTGTGCATTCTTCGTCTTGGAGTATCGAGCCAAGTCGGGAACTGTAACGAGCAAAGCGGAGTTGGCGCCCATAACGCTGTTGAATTGCGCAATAAGACCCCAGGCAAAGACAGAGGTGGAAGTCCTCACGGAAGTGTCGACGAGTTTATTGGCCGAGACACCTCCATTTGAAGAAGTTGCCCAGCAGACGATACCAAGACCTGCAAGAGGAAGGATCACCGATTTGGCTGTGAACAGATGGCGAATCTTGGTCGTGTGGATGAACATGAACGGTAGAGTGAAGAGGAAGGCAAGGAAGAAGCCGACCATCACTTGAGTTGTAATGTATTGATTCTATAGTTCAGGTCAGAAAGCAGTGAGGAGTCGGATAAGGCCGCATCTTACAGCTGGAATGTGATTCGGAATTCTCTCCCAGCCGGGGAATATGCATCGCAGACAGATCGAGACAAATTGGCCCTCAAAGTATAGTTGTACACCACCCTATGCAGCCGATTAGCAATGCTGAAACCATCAGGTTTTTGCCCACATACCCAGATGATCCCAAGGATAGCCCTCAAGACAACGACAAAGTATGCACCGTAGATTCCAAAGCTAACCCTGGACAACACAGGGTAGCCGATATGGTATCTGGCAGCAGCACGACCGTTGAAGATGATGACAACGGTGGAGAGTATATTCGCGAAAAGAACAATAAGCATGGCATCTCGGACAGTAGCTCCAAGGGCGATCATGGCACTCCCAATGGACCATGTTGATACCGCCCAGGACTCGCTCCACCAGCTGCGACAGTTAGTATGTATCCAAATCGGATTTCGGCATGAACCTACTAAGCAAAGAAATGAAGAGCGCCCCAGGTTCTTCGATTAGGCCCAGACGGCAATAAATCCTCGTTGACCAGCATCGAGGAGCTAGGCAGCTTGACCGCTTCGTGGAACGCTTTTGGGCTGGAAAACGCGCGCTTCATGCGCGACCAGCGCGATCCACCATCTTGAGATTCCATCTTGAAAGTTTAACGCTTTGACAGCAAAGTTGCAGCTAGAACTTCTAGTTTCCTTCTCCCGTCGTCTAATGAAGCCGGGAAGCGTGGACGAGATGGTGACGACGGCCCCGTAGGATTTAACAGCCGGCTTGACAGCTGCCATACCATGAGACTCATTCTCCTATCTCCTCGTATCTCCTCCTCGTATCTGTCCGCCATCCTACCCCTGTTCAGTGCTCACAGGGGACGTGTAAGGGCAGCGCGTGACCGTATCTCTTGCGTGGGGGTAGCGATCGTCATGAAATGCAGCGGTTGGATTGGATGTCCGTGTCGCGCTAGAACGTTAGAGGTTCAGGACTCGATAAGCCGGCAATCGGCCGCCTCCGCCTGGTTTCCCGGCGTTTCCCAAGGGCCCGAATTGTGGTCATTGTCATCTTTGGTTTCTGTCCGTAGTTCAAATCCAAAATATAGCAACGACAGGTGCAGGTATGATCGCGTATCACTCAAGCCAGATTGTATCTTCCTCTCGCCATACGTCTTGTATTCTGTCGGCAAATGTCAGATAAGCCGTATTGCCGGCCACTAACCTGTTCTCATATTAGCATACCAGCCAAGAGTCTTTTCCACAGGGAACGTGGGCAAACCCCTTCACAATCCACGTAACTTGCAGGGTTGTTAACCAACCGATAAGGCCGCCCGCCACTTATCCAGGGTCCAAGCTCTCATTCGGGCTGGAGCTTCAGAGCCCCTCCATCTCCTCCATCAGTCCATAATCTTTCCTGTTCCTGAGCTAGAAACAGCCATATTATTGCCCACCGAGTAGTCATCGCGCTGTCATCATAATGCCCATACCATACTCCCGAGAGCCCATGCCGGGCCCTCTGGAGTCCATCGATGGCGGCAGCGCCTGGTACCGTTGCACGCCCGGGATGAACCTGGGTGAAGCGCCCACCTACCGCGCCAGCGACAGCACGCTACACTGGGTAGACTGCCTCTGTGAGCCAGCGGAGCTGCATATCCTAAAGGTCGATCCAGACACGGGCGAAGCCATCGGCAAGGCACGGGTTCTTCAGCTTGAGGATTCGGTGACGGTGATGTTCTTCCGCAAAGACCACCCTGGCAGCTATGTCTGCGCGTACTACCAGGGCGTGGCGTTTATGGATGAGGCGACAGGGAAGTTGGATATCGTCAAGGAGATCATCCCGACAGATCAACGGGATATCTTGAGGTTTAATGATGGCGGTGTTGATGTAAAAGGTCGGTTTTGGTTGGCGGAGATTGATAGGGTGGGCATGGCGTACGGTGCCAACCAGTTGCCCGCCAGTCACGGTGAGCCCAAGGGCCGCCTGTGGAGGTATGATCCGGATGGCAGTTTGCATTTGATGGAGAAAGGATTGGTATGTGGGAACGGTTTGGC
The DNA here is from genome assembly GCA_001599915.1 of Symbiotaphrina buchneri. Classification (NCBI taxonomy): domain Eukaryota; kingdom Fungi; phylum Ascomycota; order Symbiotaphrinales; family Symbiotaphrinaceae; genus Symbiotaphrina; species Symbiotaphrina buchneri. Next base: position 5,701 of record BCIG01000047.1, on the reverse strand, counting down.
TTGGAGTCCCGATAACAAGACGAGTGAGTTTGTTCGGCTGAAAGCGGTGGGCGTAGCTGATGGTGCCAGTGTACTTGAATGATTCGGTTGCGATGATGGTGTTTGCATACGACTTTGACGCAGAGACTGGGGCAATCTCAAACAAACGGTTACTGATCGATCGGCGGGATTCTTTCGGAGAGCCAGACGGCATGGTTACAGAGTATGGCTCCCCATATTTCTCCAAAAACAATTCGCTGACCGCCCATAAGCACCGAAGGAAATCTCTGGATCGCAGTTTTCGCATCGTACCGAGTGATGGTCTTCAGCCCCGAAGGTAAGCACCTAAAAGACATCATTTTCTCTGCGAGGAACATGGCATGTACGACTTGGGGAGGGAAGAATTTCGACATCATCTATGTAGCAACGGGCAAAGACAAAAGCCCGGACGCAAAAGCGGATGACGAGGGTGGGCATATGTTCATGTATAAACCAAAAGGTTACAAGGGGCAGCCAAAGTATGAGTTCGCTGGTTAAAAGACGGTGGGACGGTTTGAAGCTGTAAATAGGTTGGATAGGGATATCAAGATCCAAAAATCATAAATGCATGTATCAATCAACGAGTTCTCATTGAGATATTCCAACCAAACGCCCAAGAGTAACATACGCCTCGTCCATCAATTCCCATCGACAACCTTCCAAAGCATCCCTGACAACTAGAATCAAGCCCTTGGTCCTATTTGCCCCTTTTATCTTTCCCTTCTCCATGGTCAATGTACTCAGCATCCTGACCAGATACTCCTCTGCTCCTAATAAGGCAATATTATCATCCGTCTTTCCTTCGGTCATGAAGCCATAGGCCCATAGTATTAGCGTCGCATGGTATAAGCACCACGGACGCAAAGAGATATTGTCATCCCGTGCGCGGTAGCTTCTGCTGGTGAACACCGTCTCCTGTATCAGCAGCAGAGAGTGGTACAGAGCCTTTTTGGCATCCTCATTCTCGCTCCATGACCGTACACGAGATTTGGCTTTCGAGTAGTCATTTCGTGAAAGCAAACTACCAAGAAGTGATGGGGCACCCGCCACTATGTGAAAGTCGATGATGTTGCAGTAGAGCGTAATGTGCGCCATCCGGTGCATGGGCCTTGCAGCTTCGAGACACAAAGATGGAGTTTGTGACAGCAACGAGAAGGACCAAGTATCTATGGCGCGACTGAGAATATCTCTCCAGTCTTCATTATGCGATGAGGAGGTCGATGACTCGCGGGAGAAAGGCTTCCCTGCTCCAACGCCCAAGGTAGTCACATCCCTAGCAAGAAGATGTGTGATGACACTTAGTAGTCCATGTAGGAGAATAAATCTGGAGTAAGCACTGCAAGTTGCGGGAACTGGAGTCTTGCCCAATAATGCTCTAAGGGTAGGCAAGAATTGGGGCGGCTCTGGAGCATGCTGCATCTGTTCGTGCCAATGCTCCGGCGTTGGACTGTCCCATAAGGTGTCCGCACATGGCAAGGGAAGACGGATATCGTTCGCCGATAAGACTGGTGTGTGGCCGAATAGGGAGAAATGTTGCGCATCCATGACAAAAGCGAAGAAGGCGGTTCTTCGCGATGATTCGTCCTCAACCCACTGATGCCATGACCGTTCCAAAGAAGTATACTGATGGCTGCCAACTGTTGCTGCTGTAGAGTATGCACTGCCTCTTCTCATCATCTAGGAAGGTCAGAATGCGTAACATAAACCAGATAAGGACTCTCACTCACGGTGATAATGGCGCCGTGGAATACATGTGCCATCTCATGATGTTTCCTAGTCGAGCGCATCTTGGCATGTGCTTGAATGATCAACAAGGCTTGCAGGCACCAAAGAGGTGCCGGTGGTTCGAATTTTCCGCTCTGTGTTTGTAATCAGCCAGGATTATGTAGAATTTACAGACCACTCACGCTGAAGACAATCCACCGTAAAGAATCATGGATCCTCTGCGCGATATTGCAAATATGAGTATCAGATGACAAAGTAGCGCCCAAAGTGACAATGGCTGCGACGAGCAGTGGAGATGCTTCCGCGGGAGATAGAGAAGGTCGATGAAGAATAGGAAAATGAGGGTCATAGTTTTCGAAATATAAGTCGTACGACATTGCTAGATTGACTGGATCGAAGAAAGATGTGTGTAAGATCTCAGGAGGAAGACTAGCCAAACAGGCCAGCAACCTCGACTGGACGATGCTCCATTCTCCCGATTGAACAGGCGCTGGAACCAAAGCTTGCGGGGTATATAAAAGCGGCGGAGATATCAATGAGTGAAGAGAAGCCGAAGGAGTCATAGCCTGGAAACTCGACATTGGCTCCAGGCCTAACGATGTATCTTCAAAAATCCAATCCAGGTCATCCGGTAAGTCTTGAAGATCCATCGAATCGTCGAAAAAGAGCGAGTTGGCTCCGTCGACAGGGGCCAGTAGATTGAAGTCATAGTTCTCCGTCATATCCACAGTCGGATTGACATGTACAGTGTCCTCGGAAATGTCGGGTGGTGCTTCTGGTGCCGTGTGTAGAGACGACGATGGAGACGTTTTATCCACGTCATTGGGTGAGACCGTCTTCTCCACTCGTCCACCCACGTTCCGATACCACATGCCCTTTTCATGCCGTTTTTGATGTCGCTGGAGTAGATCGATTCTGACGAACTGTTTCGGACATTGTGTACATGAGAAGACTTTCTTGGGTCGGTCTAGTGGCAATGGTCAACGGGATGGTGAGGAGGCACGCATAGGGGATACATACGGTTCAGGCGATGCCTAGACAAATGTTCAGATCTCCAGAAAGCTTTTCCACAACCAGGCTCATTGCAAACATGCCGTTTGGCGTGAGCTGTAGGGGATGAGGCAGACATGCTGATAGCGATGATAGCGATGAGAGGTGGATCAAGATCTCGGCAGGTACGATGCGTCGACAAGGAGCAGTCGCTAGGCCTTAACTGGAATGGCTTGGATTGGAAAGGCTTCTCCGCCACAAAGTGTCCAGGAATCTGATCTTGACCCTTTCGAATTCTTTAATTATGCAAAATCTGCTACATTCGAGGTGCCATGTAGATGGATATTATACTTGGAACGGTGCTACCATTGCATCAATCTATCCCCACAGACGGGGCACAACTAGAACGGCGGTTGCAAACGTCGCCAAACCACCTTTGTTTGCTCAAATGTACAGGCAGTCACTGCAAGTTAACCATTTCTACAAGCCATTAACTAGTCTTTCATTGTTCTTTTCCCAGCTAATACTATCCACTTTTACCCCATTCCAGATGCAGTCCTTCCTATTTTGTTCCCCTAGAGCAACGCGATGCACTCAATCTCCACATCGGTATTCAGCGGCAATGTCTTCACGGCCACACATCTGCTGCAGATTAGCCACCGATCCCCGGCTCCTAGATTGCATCAACTCACGTCCTGCAAGGCTTGACATCGCCCCAATATTGGGTATAAATCTCGTTCATCTTACTGAAATTATCCATGTCCGAGAGGAACACATTGACCTTGACGACTTTGTCGATGTTGGAGCCCGCCGCTTCCAGGACTGCAGTCAGGTTCTTGATGCATTGGTGCTGGGCGACGTCAGTGTGCACATTCTTATGAAGACTTTGGCCACTTACTGTGTGGGCTTGGATATCTCCCTCGATGAGCTTGCCCGTCGCGGGGTCAAGAGCAACGGCCCCCGAGCAGAAGACTTGGCCGGCGGCGACAATTGCTTGGGAATATATGCCCGGCAAAGGTTTGGGCGCCTTGTCAGTGAGGATAGGAGTCTTTGACATTTTGGTTGATGTAGTTAGAAGCTATGCTCTTGATTGCTGTCTTTTGTAGTCGAAGGTGATGCGTGTAGACCATCTGGAACTTACAGGTGTCCGGAACTTTTGGGGTGCACATCCCACCAGCCTCTAGCTTCTCGCACCGTAGTCTCGATAGCTCTAGAAAGTTGACAGGCTAGAACTGAAGGGGCAACGCGGTTGCGAAATCATACTACCCTTGCCAACCCTGCCCACGCAAGAATCTCCACTTCTTCCTTATCGGCCAGCACCCTGAGCGATTACGGTGGGATGGATGCTCCACCGCCCGACACATTGCTTGGCATGGTGGGGGTAATTTATGAACTTTTGTCAGAGGCGATATTTTTTTGATCCAGAACATCAGTCAGTCCTTTAGACATCAGTTTTGACTATTCAGTCAATAATCATTGTTCTCAGCCAACATGTCTGCCAGCATCATCCCTCTTCCTCCTTACCCTCTCCATGAATCGATCAAAGACCGCCTCGACCCAGAGTATGTCGCCTTCTACAACCAATATATCATCAACAACCAGCAGGTGCATTATCAGCCCGTTGAGGCGTCACGGAGCAGTGGGACATTGATTCCCGGTGGTGGACCTACCCTGCCTGTCGCGAAGACGGAAGACTTTGCCATCAAGCGGAGGGAGACGGAAGGCCCAGATGTTATGGTGAGATGTTTCACGCCGCAGGGCGAGAAGCCAGCCAACGGGTGGCCTGTCATGATATACTATCACGGTGGTGGCTGGGTCTTGGGCAACATCAACACCGAGAATACTGTCTGCACCAACTTGGCCGCGAGGGCGAACTGCGTGGTCATTAGCGTGGACTACAGGTAAGGTTCTGAAGTCTGTGGACTCGTGCTTTCCTCTTACGCTTTTTCCTTAGACTTGCTCCAGAAAACCCCTGGCCGGCCGCCGTTCATGACTCCTGGGAAGCCGTCCTCTGGGCGCAAGAGGAAGGTGCCACCGCCCTCTCCCTTGACCTTTCCAAACAAGCAACCGGCGGGTCCTCAGCCGGCGGAAACCTAGCAGCAATCATGACTCACAAAGCGCTCGAGCGCGGCATGCCGGCATTCCTGACTCAACTGCTGATTGTGCCTGTGACGGATAACACCGCAACGACAACAAGCAACTGGGCGTACAAAGAATTTGAATTTACCGCCGCTCTGCCCGCAGAAAAGATGCTCTGGTACCGAAGGCATTACCTGCCTGACGAGAAGACGTGGAATAACCCTGAGGCGAGCCCAATCTTTTATCAAGATGATTGGAGGCAGCTGCCCAAGGCGCTGGTCGTGGTCGGCGAGCTGGACGTATTGAGGGCTGAGGGGGAGGCGTATGCGGACAAGCTGAGGAAGAATGGCGTGGAGGTGAAGTTGCAGGTCATGAAGGGCATGCCGCATCCGTTCTTGGCCATGGATGGTGTGTTGAAGGCGGGTAAAGAGGCTATTACGCTGATGGTGGATCAGCTGAGTGTGTTTTAGATCGGACCATATCTTTCTACGGCATATGTAAAGGTTCTGGGTTCTGTTTCATACTGCATCCATTGGCTATTTATTATTTCTGTAGATCAAAATAGCATTACCACCACCCCCAGGTTGCTCCGCTTGAACCTCATTAAATACTCAGGAACCCGTGGCCGTTCGTCAGTGGCTCTTCAAGAGTCGTACCGACCTGATATGGATCCCGGTGATTGGAACCTCCGATAACAATAGTTGCGAATCCGATACCGATTGCATTCCCGATTGCAGCGATTCCCCATTGCAGCGATTCCGATATTGATAGCGATAGCGATTGTGGGATCTGATCTTGATTGCGAACCTGATCTGGATGACAAAACTGATCTTGATGGCCAACCTTGATCTAAGATGGCGAACCTGATCTGAGATGGCGAACCTGATCT
>BCIG01000046.1:0-29963 GCA_001599915.1 Symbiotaphrina buchneri | reverse complement strand
CTCGAACGCGGACCCATCTAGAACTGCACGGTTGTACTTGCAGCTTGCAAGCTTTAGTCCGGGACGGATCTCACTGAAGTCCTCGAACGCGGACCTGATCTCGCTCTGGAGCTTCTGGAGCTTTGAAGGATTATGTACGGAGGTAATGTAATGCACTTGCTAGAGCTGTGAAGGAAGTGTCGGAGCCTGCAGACCGCTGATAGATTAAAAAGCTGTATACCCGGCCAGAGGCAAGACTTACCTGCGAATGTGAGGACCTTGGAGTTGGTGAGTAGCTCTTTCTGGCTGTATGCTTCCCCAGTCTCGGGATCCTTGGCCTTCATCAGATACGAAAAGAAGTCGGATCGGTTGTTATCTTTGTCTGCGAGACGCTCTTTCAGGGTCTTCATGACAAGGTCATAGAATCATTTGATTGGCAGCAAGAGCGTAGGGAACAAAATGACCCACAGTACTGGAGCTTTCCGTAAGATTCTTTGCCAGGCGGGAAGCACACTGAACAACGCCGCAGGAATCACGTCATTGAAAATGCGTCTATCTCCATTTCCATTGATCATTCCCGACTGCTGGCTGAAGATGAGGTCGGCCATGACATCCCAAGTGAGCGAGTTGCACCACATGGCCATGTCCTGAGCGACGCTCCAGCCGCTTGCCTTTTCATCACAGCTGCTGTACACAGCATCGACAAATTGATGGACATGTTTGATTAGCGGTTCATGCATGGATCTCAAGGAACTTTCAGAGAACGCTTGAGCCATGATCCGACCTTTACGAGCGTGGATAGCAGGGTCACAGATATTCAAGATATTCCGTACGTGATAGCCGACCGAAGAGTGTCCGTAGAAGCCTTCAGATTTTCTGGTGTTTGCCTTGGGTCCATACAGCTTCTGAAGAGCTGCGGCGCTGTTGATGGACACTATGTTAGGTCCAATGCGTACTATCGGGCCTACAATCTGTCAGCGTAATGAAATGCAGGCACCGAGTCATCAAACGTGCCATATTGCTTGTGAAGACGAAAGTATGTGGTATGTAGGTCGCCGATGTAAGCATGATAGAAGGTAAACCAATTGTTAAGCTTGCAGCAACAGGGCCGGGATATCGCACATAGGGGTGAAGGGTGATTCGATAAAGAAAATAGAAGGCCCAGTAGATGGCGGTCACGGAAGTCGATATTTTCAGGGCGAGGATCGCATAGTCAACGGCCTTTTCAGGGACACTGAACAAGAGCAGCTCTGAGATCGCCCTGCTTCAGTGTTGTCAGCCCAGATGAGCTTGACCTTTTCTGTGTCCGTGATATAGGAGTGAATTTACAGGGTCCAGATAAGGGTAGTCAGCTTACTCCATCTCTACTTACGAGCACAGGCATATGCCTTGCACATCTTGCCCTGAATAGGAAGTTGGGGGTGCATCGGAAGAGACCTTGGTATTATTTATTTTCCGCAACAAACCCACACTTTTCCCCCTATACAGACCTGTACATGCACACCAAGATTGTTCAAAGTACCAAAATCACGTCAGCATGACAATTTGATTGGTTTTACAATTGATAGTCATATGAGCAATCACTCTATAAAATTGTCGGAGACGTAGCAGTCGATCTTTACTGCTGCGGCGGCTTTCTACGGGGAAAGTGGTGTGGTTTTGCCGCAAAATAATGCCAGGGTCTCTTCCGATTTATGCAAAGGACAAATGCGCCGCCGCATAGTCCGAGATGCCAGAACACCATGTAATATCTGAGGTGATTGTGTGAATAAATCATTTTGTTTCCCAGAGACATGTTCTTTTCACCGTTGAAGGAGCCACAGTCCCTGAAAGGCGTACAGGAAGTGTAAGACTCTTTGCTGTCACTGTACACGCTTATTATGTTGTGATTTCCCTTCAAAGGAGAAAGACAGAATGCTGCAAGACTGCTCCGTGAGACGGGTCCAGCTTCTTATGAAAGGCAGTTGATCCTTCACACCAATATTGCTCTTATCAAACTCTGGAGGTTTCGGACTTGAATGAAGAAAGCTTGTGTGTGATTGTGATATTCTGATCAAGAGCGATGGCTCAAGTCAATCCTCCAAGGCTAGGTCTTGCGGCTTCCTCATTCGGCCTTTCAATGGCTTTCTCTCTTGCTGGGCGCTCCTTCCTCAGACTGAGAGCCATTGAACGATGACGCGTACCAAAAGCTCGCTTCTCCACGGCGTAAACAAAACGCACCGCACCCTCAAGTTCTACGTTAATCCACCCGGAGCCCACCGTTAGCACAACTCGAACCATCAACAGAGCCCTGGATATCAGAGAGGCATCCGCTTCGACTCCAAAGTATGTACCTCGTGCCTCAAGTCTTCTAAGCTGGATGTAGTACGACCTTGCACCGATCTTCCACGATGATGCCTCCCGCTAAGAGAAAGAGACTCGACGAGGACAAGGAGAACAGCCGAGACAACCGGATGGATGACATCGGAGATTCCCCTTCGAGTGTCCCAGATAAGGGCATCCATGACAACGACACGATAAATGTCATAACGAGTCAACCTCGCAGGGAGAGCTCCATCGCCGCCGCAGCCGGGGTGGAGAACGATAACGCCCCGAACGGACAAGGCGGCTCTCTCAATCCCGCCAGCAACCAGACCGCTGCCGAACCGGCTGCTACCATGACCGCGTCTGCTCCTCAAGCAGGCGATGTGCTCGCGGAGAGCGCCACCGCGGGAAACCGACAAACGCAGCGGGTCCGTCGCGCAAACGTCACCGGAGGAACAGTCGAAACACCGAAACCGTTGAACACCATCACCAACGGCCACAACAATGACCCAGCAGCCAGAACCAATGTTCAAGCAACAGCCACACCCTATGACGATGTGTTCAACGCCTACGGAGTTGCCGTTCCACCACGCGACCTCCTGTCCAACCAAACTGGTACAACATCGTTTCCGAGTGGAGTAACTGGTATGCATTATATCAACGGGCTTCTCAATCCATACCAGACCCAGCGCTCCAACTTGCCTATAGGGGCTCCAACGGCAGCTGCCGCTCATAGACGGTGTAGCCACGGTCATCATGGGCCAACCAAGAACCACGACAACGGCGTTGCAACCGTAAGTGCTCAGGGTGCCGCGGATGCAGGACCACTATTCGGAAGACTCGGAAGGGCACCCTCTGCACTCCCTGCCCCGCCCGTGACTGGGTTGATGTCCGACATGAACGCCGTACAGCTCTTTTCATACGGTTATCCACTCAAGTACCTAAAATGGAACATTGTCGAGATTAGCGAGATTCATGCTCTCTTTACGGCGTACAAGAACGTTTTTGACAGTCCGAACCTCACCATTCCTGTGCCTGCACTCCGTCTCCGACACACTCAGATGGTGGACTTGCTCAAGTCCTGTGACCGAGCCTACTTCTACGCATACTATCTTCTTCCTGGTGTGCGGGAAGATCCGGCCCTGGACCATTGTCCGGATCCGTTCAAGAGACATATGCAAGTGCATCTCGCCGACAGACAGAAGTGGCATAGAGAACGGGGGTATATGAGGAAGAAGGATGTCCAGGAGATTGTGAAGCTTGTAAGGATAAGGGGAGGACTGAAGGAGCTGATGGATAAATATACCTTGGAGGTACAAGAAGAGATCCAGGAGGCTGCCAGTCGTCTGTCCGCTAGGATGGGTATGTCATGTCCGAAAGATGAGAGAAGCATGGCTTACTGACGTGGTCTAGATGAGTACCTCCGTCGCCGCATCAACGACGGGTTTGAAGCGGAGTGTGAGTTGATGTTCACCAAGCTGAGAGACGTAGAACGTCTGGCCTTTCGGAGACAGCTCAAAGCCGCCTGAGATGCGGAGCAGCGGACATGATAGAGGCTGCGAGAATTACAGCATGAATGTCTGTTAGACCAATCACTCGTTTGCATTGCCGGGTCTTGAAGCATAGATGGAAGGGATGTCATTATGTCTTTTGTATCGCTGGAGCGGGCTGAGGTTGGTATACTCTATGCTGTTGAGTACTCGGACAAAAGGGAGGTCCTTCAGATCATTATTGCGGGAATTGATTATGACCATCATGAGATTCATTAGTCGACGTAGAATACACGGCTGTCCATGGCTTCCTGCAGCCTTATGAAGCACAGCCCCAACAATTGCGAAAAGAATGAAACGTTCCGGAAGCTGCATGCGTCAGAAGTTGGGATCGCGGCATATCTCGCCCGCCCGCCGCAAGCACTGGCCGACAACCGATAGCCAATCAGCTGCTTGGGTGCTGACCCATTTGCATGTGAGATGGTGCAAACGATCAGCTTTCTCGCAAGGTCCGCCCTATTGGGAAAAAGATCAGCGCGCTCTGATTGGCCAGAAGCCCACGGTAGTCCTCATGTCCGATGGAGGGACTCGTCATTGGTCACAGCCACAGGCAAAGATAGCGGGATCAACGGGCGCTAAGCCTTCGGCTAGGAAGCTAAAGCGTGCCATCAGTTGAGCTTGTCGGAGCTTGTGTGGTCGCTTCCAGTTGTCCCCCGTCCTTTCGTTATCGCTGACTTTGCCCACTCGGGCCCGTTGCTTGTTTGGGCCAGTCAAACGAGGGCTGTGCCGTGGTGAATAATGTTGGGATCTGCCCCTCCAGGCAAACGCGTCATTTTGCTACACCTGAGGGGTATATTATCTGCTCAAGGCCCTCAGCAAAGTCCTCTCTTCTTTCTCATCGTCTTCAAAGCACACGACATCTTCGTACATACACTGCGTCTCATCCACCTCCGCCTTACGATAACAATCTATTTCGCTCCGCACTGATACCTCCTCCACTCACCCGACCGATACCACCTCACTTCCGTTTCCAATCATTAACATGGGCCGTCTCGTGCAACTCGTAGGCTCAGGCATCGGCCTAGCCTCTGAAGCCATGGCCTCGCGCAAACAATCATCTCCGTCCGGCCGCCGTGATGAGGTCGACGACTACTACGATACTCCTCCCAGCCGTGCGGACCGCCGTCCTAGCTCCCGCCAGGCGTACCCCGATGAGAAGCGTCCCTCTCGATCGTACGAGGAAGACGATCTCGACTCCGCCGATGAAGCCGACGAAGACGACTGGGAGCAGGACGATGCGGTGGGTGCCATGGAGGAGTACAACCGCCAGACAAATAAAGAGAGCGCTCCCACGAACGTGCGCGCCTTTCTTGCTTCACACCCGCCGCCTCCTAGAGGTGCTAGACTTCGGCCTCTACCGTGTCCAGTGATCATCCCTCAAAGGAGGCCGCAGGATAACAAGCGTGGTTTTGTGAGGGCGTACGCGCCTGTTCTGCAAGATGCGGGTGTGGATCAGAGGAGTTTCTTACAATTCCTGAAGCTATTCCAGAGCGAGACCAAGGTACGCTTTATTCGGGTCGTCATATGAAGCATAACTGACATCTCCGCATAGTCATCCCCCTACCTTAACGCAATCAACGCCGCAGCCATGATCGCGGGTCTTGCACCCTCCGCTATCGCCATGGCCACCTCCATGGCCGTACAAGTCGCAGCCCGCACTGCAATGGCCGTCCAGGCCCGCTACCGCACCAATACCTTCCTCGACCAGGTCAATGACGAATACTTCAAGCCCCGCGGTCTATACGCCCTTATTATGACTTACAAGCCCGAGTCACGTTCACCCTACGAGCGGGTCGACATCAACTCCACCATTGCCTCCTCGATGGCCCCAAAGTCCACATTCGGCAAACTACGTACCTCTGCTGGGACAACCTACTCTGAACTCGAATTGCCGGAGGCCGCACCCTTAGTCTTCCCAGCTCTTGAAGAGATGGCGGAGGAAGGACAACGCAACGGCAATTCGAGCGGCTGGAAGAGCAAGCAGAAATTCCTCGCCGATTACCTCGACCGCCGTGCTCAAGCCTCCTTCAACGCCCAGAACCCAGATTCCCCTCTAGCCATCCCTCAACAGCAAAAATTCGCTTCCCGCTACGCGGACCCCAATCATCCAGCCAACAACGGCAGCATCATCTCGCTCGTGACAGGTGGCGCGATGGCTGGCCGCCGTGCACGCCGCGCCTCTAGCGGCCGAGGCCTCGCCGCCCGTCGGGCCAGGCGCAACGGCGGTGTCCCCGGTGCTGCAGGTGCGGGTGGAAGACGTCAAGGGCCATTGAGGCGCATGCTCAAGAAAGACGTGCTGTACCTCATGATCGTCAATCTGCCTGACGAGAGAGATGATGTTCCCATCCCGGCCTTGCCGGCGCCCAGCATGATGGAGGAGAGGGCTTACGAGCCAAGCAGTGGTGGCCGCTACCCACCTGCTGTGGTCGCGAGTCCTCGCCGATCGGCTGGCTATGGGTATGACGAGAGGTACCCGTCGCAACAGTCTGGGACTACCTATTATGATGCACCACCTCAAGACCTTGGGTATAGTGTTATTATCTCATCCGGGCGACCTTCCATGACAGGAAAGCCACCCCAGCAGCCGCCCCCGCAACCAGCACAGGCTTCAACAACCACCACATACTGCGCTTCACCATAACCTGGATCCGCTCATCAAACGCCTTGCTCTCATTAACCCTCGGAAACGGCTCCTCCGGCACAGGCACGCCCAGAAACTCACACAGCGGCTCCCAGCCCTCCCCAACCCGATACTCGAGCAACCTCTCCCTCGGCACCAGACCCTTCACAAGCTCATAATGCTCTCTAAAAACCCGCTTCCCATTCCCCTCAAAATCCCCCTGAAAAAAGCCCAGAAACAGATCTCTGCTCATACGTACCCACCGCCGCATGAACCACGGATCCAGCCACTCCAGCACGCGCACGGCGGGCGTGCGGAATAGCGCTTTGGCGATCGTGGAGTTCGTTGAGGCGTGCCAGGTGTCGACGTCGCGCAGTGTTAGGATTACTTTGGCGTCGGGGTAGGCTGCGATGAGCTCGGGCGCGAAACCGGCCGCTGGGAAGTCGGTGACGGCCTGGCAGTGCCCGAGCAGCGCGTCCCAGTCTTCGAGTGTATAGGCGCGCCCGCGGTTGAAGAATTTGGCGAGTGTGGCGGTGTGCCAGAGGTCGGCGTCGGGTGGGTTGGCGAGGACGGAGAGCATGTGGTAGGTGTCCGAGTATCCGAGTTGCTTGAGAGCGGCCCACATTGCTGCAGAGAGGTGAGCCGTTAGGAAGGAGGGGACAGGGGGTTTTGAGAGAGGGTAGTTGGGGTTCAGGGGGCTTGGGAAGGGAAACGTACATGCTGTTCCCGTCCGGCAGAGGCCCAGCACCAGCACTTTCATGGGCACCACGCGCTTGCACCCGCGGCGATCGATCTGTTGCGCGCCGTCGAACAGCTCGGGGAACTTCTCCCGCGCGGAGCGCTTGTCGTGCTGCTCACCGGCCATATCGAGCTCCTACGAACGGTTTGAGTTCTTCGTGCGGCAATCGACCACTTCAGTGGTGAAATCCTTAGCTGATCACCGTGTCAGTTCAACGGCAATGTGAATCGTCTCTTGCACAAGGGGCAGAGCCCGGTTTTATAAACTCTTTACCGGGGTTTCGATATCACGGGGGTGGCGTGAGATACGGTGCGGCTGAAATAGGGGCCCGCCCGTGGCTGTGGGGGCCGCTCAGCTTTCTTAAGACTAGTTGCTGGCCTCGCTGATGATTGGTTGATTGCCCTGGGCGGAGCGTCGCCTTGGGGCATCCGACAGCGACATACCGGTACTGTACCTTTCTCACCTTCGTACCAACCTTGCATCTCCCATCGATCGGAAATGTTCAAGACCACCGACCGATCGGCCATTATTGACCAATCGCAAACCAGTGGGTGGACTGCAACAGAAATAAAACGCCAAGCAAGAGTACCGCAAACCAAGACAACACTCTTCGTCATCGCCGCACTCTTCGTCACCGACGATCTTGGCAGAATCGCGGCCAACTATCCAAGTGCCAGATGGCGGTCCCTGAGCACGTTTGACAGGCCCGATAACAAGGATAAGCTGCGCCGCTAGGCCAACTCAATCCCGAACAAAGTTCAACAAACTTCGGCCGATGATGTCGTTTTGTGCCCCTTTACCCCTCACAAGTCCCGGCCATTTGGGTTTTCGGGCTCCAGCAGATTGGTAATTGGCATTATCCATCCCGCTTTGCTGCGCTTTGATGGGATTGGCACTGCGTTATCTTCACCGCCTGCCTATTGTGTGCTTTTCTGGGCCGTCGGCACTCCCGATAAGCCACTGACGGAGCTGCGGAGAGTGGGCTTCTTGTCGGCGAAGATCATGTTCGTTGGCCGTCAGGTCCACGAACCCTGGATGATGGCCGAGACATAAAAGGGCCGGTTTGGACCCCTGCTTCTTTTTCCCAGGTACCCGTCATCTTTCGAGTTTATCTTGGCGAAGTCTTCTCCATTCTTTGACAATGATACTTCCATCAGTTCTGGTCCTGTTTTGCGGCCTCGCGGCCGTAAAGGGTGCTACATTCCCTTACAGCCCACTTCCCGACCTCTTTGATCTCACCATCGACGATATCGTTGCCGGCTTCGCCAATAATCAGTTCACCTCTGTCGATCTGGTCGAGGCGTACATTGCCCGTATCGCCGAAGTCCAAGAAGTGCTCCGGCCCATCATCGAGATCAATCCCGAGGCAGTTGCTATCGCCCAGTCGCTTGATAATGAGCGCCTGACCATGAACAAGACCCGGGGACCCCTGCACGGGGTTCCGGTCTTGCTTAAAGACAACATTGGCACGGCGGACCAGCTCAACACCACGGCCGGCTCGTATGCGCTCTATGGATCCATCGTGCCCCGTGATTCCACCGTGGCGGCGAACCTGCGCGCCGCCGGCGCAGTTATCCTTGGCAAGGCCGGCATGACGGAATGGGCTTTCTGGCGCAGCAATAATTACACCAATGGCTGGTCTGGCCGTGGTGGTCAGGTCAAGGGTGCTTACTACTATGACCAAGATCCGTCTGGAAGTTCGTCTGGCCCTGCCGTGGCCGCGAGCATTGGGTTGAGTGCCATCACCATTGGTACTGACACTGGAGGTTCCATCATCTCTCCTGCTTCCACCAACGGTGTTGTCGGGCTCCGAACTTCCACCGGCCTTTGCTCTCGTGCTGTGGTGGTGCCTATCACGCCTACGATGGACACGATTGGCCCTATCTGTCGGAGCGTCAAAGACGTGGCATATGCTTTGTCTGCCATGGCGGGACCGAAGGGTGATCCATACGACAACTATACCAACGCCATTCCGTTCGACACGATTCCGGATTACGCATCTTACTGCACGAAGGACGGCCTACAAGGCGCTCGGCTCGGAATCCCCAGAAACATCTTCACCGCAGCGGCCAACCGCACCGAGCGAGACGTCCAACAGATCGATGCCTTCAACGCGGTGCTGCCCATCCTGCAACAGCTGGGAGCCAACATCACCGACAACGCCGACTACCCCAACATCACCGCGTACCAAACCCAAGCCAACTTCAACCTCGCATGCAACGTCGGATTCAAGTACGCCGGACCGGACTACTTCAAGAACCTGACCTTCAACCCAACCGGCATCACCAACCTGCAGCAGCTGATCGACTTCCACGTCAACTTCAAGGCCGAAGCCTACCCCGTACACAACGTCGACTGGTGGCAAGCCGGCGTCGCCACGAACCTGACCCTCGACTCCCCGCAGTACCTCCAGCAGCTCGCTCTCAACCGCTACCTCGGCAGCAACGGCACGATCCAGGGCGCGCTGGATAAATACAACGTCGACGCGCTCGTGCTGCCCAGCGCGTACAGCGTGCGGCCCACCGTCTACGCGGGGTACCCCGTCATCACGGTGCCGCTGGGCTTCTTCAACTCCACAACCAAAGTGAATAAGAGCTCTTATGGCCCGACTAATGCCACCGGCCCGGGAATCCCCTTTGGCATCTCGTTTATTGGCAAGCGCTTCGATGAGGCGACGATCATCAAGTATGCGTATGCGTTTGAGCAGGCGACGCAGTTCCGATATGCGCACTTGCCGATGCCCCAGTATATGCCGACCACGCAGCTGCTTACGATGAAGTCCAATGCGTCGCTGACGTGTCCTGCCCAGCTGGGCTTGCCGTATTAGAGCCGGGTGAAGTTGGTGAGTGAGGAAGTGGCGGTATATATGTATATAGAAAGGCACGTGCTGTGTACAGCAGAGTCCTAATTCTGTTCTGTAATCTCTATATTAGACGGACCGTATGCTTGATAGCAGGAATATATATCGATATAATATTATACATAGCATTCCCATTTGAAGAATTGAGGATCTCGGTGAGATAAAGTACCGCATCTGCAGTCCCACCATCCACCAACTTCATACATATCTCCCCATGACTCTGCTCCCATCACGCCCTCCTCTTCCACGTCTCCTGCACCGCTGCCCAATACCTCTCCGGATCCGTGCGCATATGGGCCACATGCGGGGTCTTCTCAAAAAACACCGTCCGCACACTAAACCCCTTCCTTTCCGCCTCCCCGATATGGGCCTCAATATCCCTATGCGGAATCAACGCATCCCCATCCGAGTAAATATACGTCCTTGGCGCCTTGGCCCTTATATACTCCGGCTCCGTCGAATTCAAGATCTCCCGCATCACCAGCGCCAGGTTCTTGCGCCCGAACAGCTCCGGCAGATTGTAGAAGCAGATGATCATGATGAAGAGTGTCGCCTGCAGAGGGACCCGCAGATACCACGCCTTAGGAAACCCCATGCTGAACGCCGCCATGCCCTGCCGCAGCCGCGCCACGCCGGGGAGCGAGTCGTACACCAGCGCGCTCGCGGGGAACGGTTTGCCCCCGCTGGCTTCATAATAAGCCCGCGCGAGGAACGCGAACGCCCCGCCGCCGCCGTTGGAGAACGCGTGCACGAGCACACCGACCTTCTCATCCGCATCGCGCGGGGTAGTGTAGGTCTTCAGCACGCCGACGAGGAGCGCGTGGTCGGCGGCGCGCGCGCGGTCGGTGATGAAGAAGAAGTTCGAGGAGGAGCTGGTGAGAAGCAGGATTGGAGAGGAGGGGAAGGTGCGCTGGTAGTAGTCGGTGTATTTGGCGATGTGGCGCCCGTCGGCGTTCATCCAGGCGGAGACGAGGATTAGGCGAGGGTGAGAGGGCAGAGGTGGTTGGGAGGGGGTGTAGAGGTACGCTTGGTTGCTGAGGCGCCGGAAGGTGGAGAGGGCGGGGGATTTGACGAGTTCGGCCATGGTGTGGAGGTGGAGAGGGATTGAGTGGTCGAGGGTGCTGTGATGGTGGTCGGATTGAGGAAAGGATGCTGAGATGAGATGGATCTAACGTAGAAATATCGATCCCATATACGTCGACATCGGAGGCTAATCGACCAATATAAGCAGCACCGCACTGCTGACCACGGCGAATCGCATTTTCCGTCAGGCGTCAGCACCAGCTCCTAATAAGAATAGTGGGTCCGGCCCGGAAATCAGTTGAGGCGCATTTGGCTTCGTTGGGACCGTTCTTAACTGCTTCACATGTGGTATCGCGAACTCTATATGCGAAATGTACCGAGGCAAGTAGTGAGCGTGGTGGCTGGCCTGGCTTATCGGAGCCGTCAGCAAAGAAAATTTGTTTTACCTCGGCGGGCCTCATTGCTTCCCGGCTTCCGTTAGCCGGCTGTTGGGACGCGCTTGGCCCCTGACGGCACGGATGTTATCGGTTGGCCGATACTGCCAAGGGCCAGAGGCCGAATGATTGCTCCGGTTTGAAGTTAAGCGCGCGGTAGGCGGTGTGACGGCCTGATAGCGACACGGCATGGAGTAAGCAACAGAGAGAAGGGACGAGGGTCGAGACTGGACTCGACGCCCAGGGCCCGAATTGAGAGATAGTATCGTTGTTGATACATTGATCAAACATCGATCACGCCTGAGAAGCGGCGAAAGCCCATACTGGGTTTTTATCGCGATGCCAGCGCGGCCAGGCAGCAAGGCAGACGGTGCCGGTGCGCCCAGCATCATGGAGAAGACTCATATGTCACCCCAACAAAGAGGTATGGCGACGTCCATCATACTTTCTTAATGACCAGGGTCATTCCAATTCTCTGTTAGACATCAGCGTAGCGGAAAATGTACAGCATGTCGCAGTGCATGTTGAAGTAACAGGCGAGGTGTTTGCTTGGATATTCGGATTAATCCTCAGAAGCAATTTCAAACAAACGCTGAAAATATCATGCAAGCTTCGAAAACTTCGAACACGGCAGCATCGCTCTTGAACGGCATGAGTGATACCTCCATCCTCAATTACTACCTTGCGCAACAAAGGGCCTTTGTCGGAACGTCGTGTGTTGATGTGCTGTTGGTAGATGATGAGGACAGAAGTGAGCGCCCTTCTCAGAATGTCTGTGAGAAGGGACTTATCTCCCGACAGCTCTGTTACCAGGATTAAATGACGAGGGACTGAGCGAAATGTTAAAGGCACGGGTGCTCCCAGCTCCGCTTGCTCTGTAGGCTTATATGCCGGCTGTTTAGTCCACACGTCCGAGCCGTAGCCCACGTTTCCGGGCTATGTGAGTACTATGCTCCTCATGGAATACAGAAGATTTGTCAGGCTGAAAGGGTCAAAGATTCCTCAGGCACGCCGAAAAAGGGATCTGGTCTCTTGACCGCCAGTTGAATATCTCCTCCACCATGCTTGAGAAGCTGCGCGAAGATATCGGCGTCCCTGCGGCTTTCCTCGCCTCACTCTTCGATCCGGACCACAAGTTGATCCTAAATTGCTCTAGACCATGGTCAAAAGTGGGCAACGGACTATTCGTACACCGGAACAATGGCACCCCAGTTTCAATTGAGTAAGCTCCATTAGATGTTTTCGCAAATCACCTAGAAAGGCACTGATAGGTGCAGATACTTTTATAGGTATTGCGTTGGATGGAATGCATACCCCGCGCGGGACTGGCTATGGCATTCGAGCGTCTACTTCAAGCATGACCTGGAAAGCCAAAATCTGGATATGATATCGTTTAATGCGCCGGACACAATCCTAAAACGTATTCTGGACGGCACAGAGGATCCCATGCTAGAGCCTTTCCCAATCAGCCATCCATTTGCGGTTGATGCAATCATCATGGAAGAGAGTATCAAGGGCGGACTCGACGCCCTCAGAGTGATCAGAGAGAAGCTCATGAGTCTAGTAGGTCCGCATTGACATGCTTATATACGCCCTTTGTAACGTTCTCAACAGGAAAAGTGGGATCAGTATGAACGAGCTGAAGCGCTGCTGGACATGACCAAAGACTTGCATTTTCTGTCCCGGGACTGGAACAGTCTCCTGGATGACATGGAAGATCAAGCACAACTCATCCGTTTCATACAGCACTCAAACAACCGACTCGCTGCTTTGCTTCCTGACAGCAGCGACCACGCCGTCGTCCACGACCGGTCGCTAGAAATGGACGACAGGATCGCATACCTTCACTCCCGGTCGCAATGTCTCATCCGCTGGGCCCGCGGCTATCGAAGCCGGACGGAGACCAGAATCAACTTGGTTCGTCCGCCGACTCAGATCCAAAAGAGGGAGACTGCTCATGTTGACGGTGCTCCTAGGTCTTCAACATCTCCGCGCAAAAGGACAACCAGACGAACATCAACATCCAGCGCCTCACGGGCGAGATCTCGCAGGAAGCGCAGCGCGACAGCACGGCTATGGTTACCCTGAGCGCTGTCACTCTGTGCTTCTTGCCTGGCACGTTTGTCTCGGTATGTCACAATCCAGAGTCCAGAGAATTGGAGGGTTTATGCTGATCATAACAGGCACTGTTTAGCATGGTCTTCTTCAGCTATGGCGCTGCGCCCGATGGCTCGCAGACCTTCCAGGTCTCCAGCAAGTGGTGGCTTTATGTGGCGGTCACGGTGCCGCTCACCATCTCTGTGCTCGCCGTGTGGCTGTATTGGTGGCGGACGCGCCTGGCGAAGAATCTGAGCAAGCCATCCGTCTGAGGCCGTATCCTCTGGTGCGGCCGTTCAGTGCATTCAATATTTACGTATTTACGAAATTATGCCATATTTTCTTTCTTTCTTTTTGATACTTTCACGATTTATGATATCTCATGAGCTTTCTCAGACATAGTGTTGATTACTTTCCCTCTTTACGAACTGAATCCATGCGAATGAACTGAATCCATGCGAATGCATATGTTCCCCAGAGCTACTAATAATAAGTTTAAACAATCTTAATATCCCTGACTGGATAATCCGTAGTCTCCAAACGTGCTTACGCCACCGGCAGCACTGTCCACCTCGGTCAGCAACACCGCCGAACATCCAGGCCCACAAAACCAATGAAAGCGACTAAGAACAAGATTGGTCCGAGAAATTGCCCTTTCCTTCCACTTTGTGTGGGCATCCCGTCGCTAGAACGGCAGAATAACCGTTCGCCGTGCGGGGCTGCGGATAAAAGACAGGGTTCCCCGCCAGGAATGCGTGGGGGTGCCAGGTACCGCCAGCGCCCGAGGGGGGAGAGCATGACGATCGTCGAGCGTCAATTGATAATTCGAAGGTCTATAAAAGGGTGAATAGAGGTCTTTTACGTGTGCCAAGCTAGAAACCTGAGCCTTCTCTGGCAGGAAATAATTTCCGCCTTTAATAATTTTGCTCCTTTTGCCTTGATCCCAAGTCGCCAACCATGCGTGCTTCACTCCTGTCATTGGCTTCTGTGGCTGGGTCATTGTACGCAAGCCTTGTAGCCGGAAGCGCTGTCAAGGTCGCGAAACGCAGCGGCGGCCGGTCGGTCTGTACTGTCAATGCGCTGGGCAACCAGCAGGACGACGTGCCCAACATCCTCGATGCGTTTAAATACTGCGGGACGAACGGGCACGTCATCTTCCCCGAGAACCAGAGCTACTGGATTGCGACACGCCTGAATCCCGTTCTGAACAATGTCGTGATCGAATGGCGCGGGCAATGGACTGTAAGAGCCATCCATATCACCCCCCGAAAAAGAAAAAGAATATCAGAAGTAGCTGACGCGGGGCCAACCAGCTCTCCGACGACCTCTCCTACTGGCGCAACAACTCCTACCAAATCAGCTTCCAGAACCACCACGCGGGGTTCATCCTCAGCGGCGCAGGGATCCACATCCACGGGCACGGCACGGGCGGCATCAACGGCAACGGCAACGCGTGGTACAGCGTCGAGCACAACGTCACGCAGCCCGGCCGCCCCATGCCCTTTGTGTGGTGGAACGTCACCGACGTCACGGTCAAGAGCTTCTTTGTTAAACAGCTGCCCCTGTGGAGTCTGAATATCATGAATGGCACCAATATGTGGTTCGATGATATTCTGTGTAATGCGACGGCTCTGGAAGCGCCCTTGGGGACTAACTGGGTCCAGAATACGGATGGCTTTGGTAGGTGCTGCGCCTGCTGCTTTAAGTGAAGGGCGGGAACGGGGGCTGACGCAGGTGTAGATACGATGGATGTGAATAATATCAGGCTCACGAATTTCGTCTATCAAGGTGAGTTTCACACGAGATACTCTCTTATAGCGAGATCAAACCGGTGCTGTAGGCGGCGATGATTGCGTTGCTATCAAACCCCGTTCTTATAATGTTTACATTCAGAATGGTGAGATTTTCGAACACACCCCTGCATGTCATTATTAATTGACGCGTCTCCAGCAACATGCCACGGCGGTAACGGAATGGCAATAGGAAGCTTGGGCCAATACATGGAGGACTCCGGTGCGGCCAACATTCGCTTCCAAGACGTGAACGTACGCTCCATCTTCCCTTCAATTCCCCTAGCGCAACAACATCTAACACAACCCGCCCATAGGTCCTCAACAGCAACACGCCCGCGATCAGTTCCGCCTACATCAAAACCTGGGTCGGTGAGTTAACCCCTCAAACCTCTTACGAGTCGGCCGGGCAACCCAACGGCGGCGGGTGGGGAGTAGTGCAGAACGTCATCTTCGCCAACTTCAACCTGACGGGCGCCACGGCCGGGCCGCAGATCACGCAGGACTATGGCAATAACGGCAGCTACAGCGGCACGAGTAATATGGAGGTGTTTAATATCCAGTATGTCAATTTCACGGGCTTCACGTCGACGAATACTACAGCGAGTGTCAGTTGTTCGAACAGGCATCCCTGCTTTAATATCGATCTGCAGAATGTGACTTTGACGGTTAATGAGACGGGGAAGGCGGGAGCGGAGAGTTGTGCGTATATTGCGCCGAATGGTGTTAGGGGGATGAATGGCACGGGCTGCTAGGGGTGAGTAGCGGTTTCAGGGGCTTCGAGGGGAACATGGTGAGCAGATTGGGAATCCGGGATCGACTGAGAATTTGTTGCGTCACGATGCACTGATTAATACTTTGACTAGCCTTAATATTATTCATTACCACTATCTCTTGAATGCTGTAGCCATCGAGCAGTTGTAGATTTGTAACGAGCGGGACTGCTTGCTCGCACAATGATCGATGCATTTTGACGTTACATGGCCGGCGCCGGCTGCGTCACCTTCGTAGCATTTCCAGGCAGTTTCGACCTGAACAGCACATACGGCTTCTGCCTCCGTTCCACGCCTCCCCAATAGCCGGGCGCAAGCCAGAGCTGGTTCTCCGTGTAATACAAATACCCATCAGCGCCGACACTCATCGTATCCGTCCAGCTGAACCTTGGATCTCTCACAAACGTCGACACCAGGTTCGTATCCGGGTGATAGATGCCAATCGCGTTATCCTCCATGATGCCCACATAGATATTATTCGCGGAATCCGTCTCGAGACCATCGCTGACGCCCTTGTCCGTCAAGTACGTCACGGCGCCATTCGCGCGGATCTCCGACGTCGCGCTGCGGTCCCGAAGCCGTTCTGTCGGCACGGAGTACAGCTCGCGCCCGCCCACGGTGCTGAAGAACAGCGTTGAGCCGTCAGCGCTCAGCGCAATGCCGTCGGCGCCAAAGTTGACGTTGCCGATGGGCATGCCGTTGGTGCGGTTTGTGTAGATCTGGCTGCCCCAGATGGTGGGCACGAAGCCCTGCGTCGCGCTCACCGCGGGGATATTCTGCAGGTGCCGCCACGCCTCGCCGGTGCCAAGGTCGACGACGACGATGGCGTTGCGGCCCTCGGGGCTGCTGTCGGTGATGTACGCCACGCCCTGCCCCGAGGCGGTCAGCGAGGGCGTCAGGTCGAACCGCACGTCGTTCAGGTAGGAGTCGGAGGGCGCGGCGGTGGGGGAGAAGACGATGTTCTTGAAGATCGTGTTATTGCTGAGATTGACCCCGATGAGCTTGGGGCCGCCGTAGGATGCGGGCACCATGGTGCCGTCGGGAAGAGCGGCGCGGCCGGTGTCGAGGATCCAGAGCCGGTTCGCTGGGTCGACGACCACGGACTGCACGCCGATGAGGAAGTTTTGATAGTTGGCGCCCGTCGGGGGCGTGGTCGTGTAGTTGATGCTACCGCCTGGAGGCGAATTCCATTCTGCACTGGGATATGGTGTCTCGGTCGTGTTGGACATCAATTCTGCGACGGTGTATTTCGTGTCGGTTGGATCGAGAGCCGGTGGGTAGTTTGAGAACATCCGGCCTTCTGCAGAGACCGCAATGCCAGTCGGCCATTCATCGTAGTACAGATGGACAATCTCAGGAGCGGCGCCGGCGACCTGTGGATCGGAGAGGATGGTTTGCGCCGTGGCCGCCGCCACGAACGCTTTAAATACTAGGATTAATTTCCACATTCTGCAGATTTCATAGGCCATCTTTCCCTTGCAACAACTTTTTGAAAAGCAATGTGTGATAATATCTTCAAGGAAAGAGTCCTTTTCACGGCAGAAGCAGTTCGGTAAATAAAGCGGGGAGACACAGGTACCGACGCATCGCAACGTCACGATCGGCAAGGCACCAGGAGACTTCCCGCCCTTCCGCTAGGCACCCCGCATTTACATCATCCGACTGTAATTCCCGAGGAAAGGACATCCCGGTAATTGGTCTTGTGATGGCCGCCTGAGGGCATACGAAGTATTTCACCGGCTAATCATACCTGGTAAGCTCAAGGTAAGGCCCCCTTCCCGCCTGAACTAGCGGTTAACTGCCGGACTTCTTGTTTTGGGTTCGCCGGTGTCGATTATATATATTTCGTGCAACGATCGACCTGCGAACCGGGAAGAACGATGACCGCATACGCTGCTCTTTGTACACAATATGTAAGGTAGGTCAAGCTTGTCATAATGATTTGACGCATATATTGGCCTCCTTCTCCTGTCTTTGTTGTTGATACTATTGGAGACAAAGGGCAAGCAACACAATCATTCGACGTCCGAAGCAGTGTCAGTCTTCTTGCCCATTACCGGCACGCTCTCGTCCCTACTTCTGGACGAGAGATTGAGAGTTAATATTAATATTATTCATACCAGCCCTGTCCAGACCAAAATAAGGGTAAAACCGGCTCTCTCTGGTAGAAACCCGCTGGGCTTATGACGGGGATGATTCATGCGGCGTGACTAGGAACCTCATCATTGAGGATTAGAAGAGCATGACCTGCCAATAACAGCAGACATTATATATTGTTAGGTAATCGGTAACTGCACGCCCCTCTCACACAAAAAAGGGCGATTCGGTGCACCGTACAGACTGATCCCACTTTGATATACACATAGATATGTGAACAGGTATGAGACAGTGTCCTGGATCGATTGATCGATTAATTGGTCCAACCATCACAGAGATAAACCAGATAGGATACCATGTTAATACACGGACAGATAGAAACGATACGATGCAGGAGATGAGATATACGGATAGATATGATATGATGTAGAGAGATGAGATTGCGATTATATATGATACGATGTGAATACCGTAGATGAGAGGGGCGTGCGGTAACCAAAAACAGGGGCGTGCCATTACCGATTACCGTATTGTTATAGGCCCCGCTCTTTTCTTGAAGATAGAACCAGGCTTTTTCTTATATGAATGATGGCCGTGAAAGCGGGAAGTGCACCGCTAGTTCTCTCCTTGCGAATATTCAGTGCTGCGCCTATGAATATAATTTTGGAGCGGCAGCGATGATAGTGGCGATTGGGCCTAACTTGATTGCGCCAGAACATGCCATGATGTGTGGTAAACAGAGGACCTTTCAATGCCAAGGTGTAAACGCTTTGCTTTCTGCCGAAGTGCAAGTGCCGTTACAAAAACAAAGGTGGAGTGAAGCAGCGAACATCCGGTTGTTCCTGAAGAGTGTTGATACGGCCGCCTCGCTTCCAGCCAATGAAACTTCAAGCTTCAGCACATGCTCATCGCCTTTTCGGCTCAGTTTCGGGGGCATGCCCGCATCGAGCATCAGCACCCACAGACTCGCAACAAAATAGCCGCGAATGAAAAGCTTGTACAGCCCGACTGCTAGGATACGATATGAATTGCCCAATCAGAACATGCATGAGACCACGACCCTGCCCGTTCCTGAGCCGTTTTCCCTTTGACATTTTGACCCACGTGGGGACGGTGACATCGTTGTCGCGGTAAAAATCTCGCATCAGATAAGGGTACTTAAGGTGCGCGCACCGCTGTACAGATTTGCCAGACGAGCGAGAATCCCAGTAACTGATAGCAAGATCGTCGCAGCCTCACTCCTAGTCGCCCTGCCGCTGCTGGCCTCAGCTGCAACGGCCTATAACCCAGCTCAGCATCAACTTGATCCCACGCAATGGCTTGGTGGCAATGGCCCATGGTTCCCAGGTAAGTATGTTGGTGCCAATTGCTGGCTCCCGCTGATCCCAGTGAGGTTTCTACACCGGCATCCCATATGTCGTTCCTGACGGTTGCACCGTGGACAGGGCTGCATTTGTCTCCCGACATGGCTCCCGCTACCCGGATTTGAGCGCCTACCAGCAATGGGTAAACCTATCGGCAAAGGTAATTCACAACCCAAGACCTAAGCCAGATGAGTTGCTAATTGAGCATACAGATTGACGCTGCGACCTTCACTGTGTCCCAAAATGCCCCTGAGCTCGACTTCCTCTCATCGTGGACGCCAGTGGTGCGAAAGCCTTCTCAGGACATCTCCATGATCAATGTCGGAGGCTACAAAGAACTGTGAGATTTGCAAACACATTGTTCTTGGAACATTGAGCGGAGGCTAACATCCGCCAAGGTATGATATGGGAACGACGTATCGCTACCGATATCCCGAGTTTTATACAGACAATACGCCGTTTATGGTCTGGTCGAACCAGTATGCTGCAGCTCCTCGTGTTATTGACTCTGCAAGGTAAGACCGTCATGCAATTCGTGGAAATAATCCTTTGCTTATAGCCAGAGCAGGCTGTTCACACGTGGCTATATGGGCCCCAATTCCACTCTCGGCTCCGTCTACGTCCTCAACTCCACCGCTCCTGCTTCTCGAGCCAACTCGCTCGCTCCATCAGATGGATGCCCAACCTACAGTGACAATTCAGGAGGCAGCAATGCGACCACATGGAACAACCTGTACCTTGCACCGGTCACAGCACGAATCAACGCACTGCTCAAGGGGAGTCTCACCTTCACCCAGACGGACGTCAGTCTGTTCCCGTACCTTTGCGGGTTCGAGACACCAGTCCTGGGCTACAAGAGCCCGTGGTGCTATGTCTTCACTGACGACGAGCTCCGGGCGTACGAATACGCCCAGGATCTGAGGTACTACTATGGTTCTGGTAAGTCACTGCTACTGTCTTCTGGGTTGTCCGTTGCAGCTCACCATATCAGGCCCTGGTGCGGGCAAGAACGGCACGCTCATGCTGCCCGTCCTCAACGCCATCATCCAACGTTTCCAGGACGGCCCGAATAAGACTTACACCAGCAGCGACGGGACCCCATTCCAGCCCCCACCACTTACAGCCATGTTCACCAACGACGGTCAGATCAACCAGCTGGTTTCTGAGATCGGCGTGTTTGATGATCAAACGCCGCTGCCGAGCACTTATATTCCATCCACTCAAGTACGCTTCTTTCTCTTCTCATCAACTACTCTCGACTGACTTATTCGCAGGAATACGCCGCAAACCGCTACGTAACCATGCGCGGCACGATTGGCTTCGAGCGGCTCACCTGCTCCAGCCAGCATTACATGCGAATCACATTGAACGATGTTGTCTACCGTAAGTCCATTACCGCATTTATCCTTATCCAAGAATCTCCTGCTGACTATCTTGGAAGCTGTTCCATCGTGCAAGTCGGGACCGGGGTCCTCTTGTCCGCTGGACACGTATGCGAAACTGATTGCAAACAAGACCAAGGCCGCGGGAACGTTCACGCAGGTTTGTGGCTTGAATTCGACCGGAGCCACACAGGCGGAGGTGAACCAAAAGGCGACGTTCTTGTTTGATAGGGCTCTTCCTTTTGGGTGGTTTGTGGCTCCTTGAAGGACTGATGAAGTTGTAGTGGGGATGGAAGGATGTAGGAGATGCTATAATATGAGGAGATCTTACCGGTTAGGATATATATAAGCCCGATGTGTGTGCATGAACATGGACGATATCATCAATTCGACCTTATCTCTCCATTAACAGCGGCATCGATTGCGATTGTAGCAAACAATAAACGAAGAGGAGCGGCTTCCTGCGGCATCTTCGTCCTCCGTAAGTGTAAGTTCACATCAGGGACCGCCCTAAAACCTTTGTAGTTAAGAGAAGCTGTTGAGCGCCCCTTGGCGGTCCGAAACGATAGCTTAGCATCTCAGCCTAGCTGTGCCGCCTGCGGGCCAGAATTAGTGCAACGTTCGGAGCGCGCTGGTTCAGGCACCAATTTGCTGTCATTAAGGTCCGACCCCTGCTGGCAAATCTCAGCTGTCGCGCAACTTGCTGGCTGTCGGCATCATCGAGCTTGTCATAGACCGCACGCTCGTAGTATGGAACGCAATGGCGGTATCAAGTCTCCCGCAGTGGCAGCCACCGCGGTCGACGAGTCCTCAGAAGCTTACGTGCTCACGGGTCCTGCTGGTAAGCCTCGCGCAAGAGCCACCTTTCAGCGAAAGTGTGAACTCACGCAAACCTCTAGAGCGATACCAGATCATGTTCGGCGTCACCGGCAAACTCGGCCTCCAGTCCAACATCCTCGTCTCGGCGACATACTCCCATGCGACCGGGAAACCTCTCTCGCCGCAAGTCCTCTACCGAGCGCTCCGCATTGTCATACAGCGAAACCACCAGCTGGGCCTCGTCTACCTGCGCAAACCATCGACGAAGAAGAAGGCCAAGCATCGCTCCTGGACTGCTCATTTGAAGCAGGTCAACTTGGATGAGTGCGTGGAATATATCGAGGATGAAAAGGTGGAAACGGAAGGGCTGCGCTCGGTTGTGGAGAAGGCGCATAATGAGTACTGGTTTGGAAGAGATACTCCGCGCCGGCCGCTGTGGAAGCTCCTCGTGGTGAACAAGAAACATGCCGTGTTTGTCTACGATCACTTTCTTGCCGATGGACGCTCTGGCTGGGCGTTCCATAAATGCCTGCTGGAGGCTCTGAATAGCTTGCCGGAGTCCGTTTACGATCAGGAGCTTGCGCCTGAAGATGCGATGGTCAATGTTCACCCGGAGCCTCCGAGAGGCGATATCATCGATCGAGTTCCAGGCAAGACTTCGATCCTCTTTGCCGTAGGCACAGTGCTTCTATTTCACATTTTTCGGCTGCTGTGCGGCCGCATGATATGGTTCAATGACGCGAAATACAGGCGGGTGACGCTCAAATGGGACGCGGACGGCGTAAAGCAAGCCACCGTCACCAGAATCGGCGCTCTGCGACTCGACCATGCAACAATGGAGAAAGGGCTCAAGGCATGCCGGCAACAGAAGGTTACTTTCACGGCATTGCTTCACACGCTGATACAAGTGACGCTGGCAGTGGATTTCTACCCTAAAGCCACGTTTGGGATCTCGAACATGCCCATGGATCTGCGCAGAGAATTGGCTGTCGACGAAGAGGCCTTAACGAATGCCAGTTCCAGTCACCGAGAAGTCTTCCGGCTTGCCAAATACCGAAAGGCAGCCGTTGCACCCTCTAACATACCAGCAAAGGACGAGGCCCACCTGGATAGCTCGGCGGTATGGGAACTCGCACGCGCTTTCAAGAAAAGCATCGACTACGACCTCAACGTATCCAAAGACTACATCAAAG
The DNA here is from genome assembly GCA_001599915.1 of Symbiotaphrina buchneri. Taxonomy (NCBI): domain Eukaryota; kingdom Fungi; phylum Ascomycota; order Symbiotaphrinales; family Symbiotaphrinaceae; genus Symbiotaphrina; species Symbiotaphrina buchneri. The sequence goes on along the minus strand of BCIG01000046.1, from coordinate 6,939 downwards.
CCTACAAAGGAATGAATCTCATGGGCGAACACGACGAGGACTACATCTCCCAGCTGCTGCCGAACTTCCAGCTGCTGCAACCAGGCTCCTTCCTCCTGTCGAACTTGGGCGCCTTCAAGTGCGGGCCGGCCAGTGCCACAAGACCCTGGACGATCACCCAGTCGGAGTTTTCGGCGGCCACTCTTGCGGCGGGCTTTGGCTCGGATCTGGCGTTCAATGTGGCCAGCGCGGTGGGTGGATATTGCGTGGTTAATGTCTCCTATGAGGATGGCGCGTTGCCGGCGAAGATGGTTAATGATGTGCTGAGACGCGTGGAGCAGAGGCTTGAAGCGGTGATCAGTTGAGTGTGTTCCTGCGAAGATCCCAGAGCCCTCTCTTGCATAGTCCTCTTGGTCAGGCTTCTAAACTGTGGGGTGAGGACTATTATTGATAATTGGTATTTGCATCCTTAGGGGGAGCGAGCATTAACATGATGCAATCATTAGACGAGGTCATTCACCTCAGTCTTCAGCATAGCATTATACAATAAAACATGATACATAGCTTATGATATCCAGCCAAGAGAGAATCTCACACCAAACCTTTAGACCCAGGCTTTCCGGTTACAACTCAATATTCTCAACGTGGACCGCTCCACTTTCAGCCCCCTTCGAATCGACAGGAACGACATCTTTCTCTGCATCCACCGCCGTATGCTCGGTCACATACTTATCAAACTTCCACGTCGGGACCCTATTCTCGAACAGTTCATCCAACTGCTCTAAACTCCGGCCCTTCGTCTCGGGCACGCAGAAGAAGATCCAAACCGTAAGGATAGCATTGCTCCCACCCCAGATATACCCATACTTCGGCCCCCAATTCAAGGCATTCGAATTGATAAAATACGGAGTACAGAACGCACACAGCCAGCCAAACACGAAATTCAGGCCCGTGCCCAAGCCGACCGTGTGTGCGCGTAGACGCTGCGAGGGCACCTCGGTGGCCACGGCCCAGAGCTCCGGGCCCTGCCCGACGCCGTAGAACCAGGTGTAGCCGATGCTGAGCCCGACCAGGGCCTTGCCGGCTGAGTCGGAGCCGACTGTCGATTTCGTGTAGACAATGGCCATGGCGAACATGAAGATGGCGGATAGGATCGAGGTCGAGAGCAGTAGGAAGCGCCGCGACAGGTACCGCATTGCTGGGAAGGACGCCATGTTTGCGGTCAAGGTCAGCGCCAGACCGACCATGACCCATGTGAAGGGCGCGCCGATGCGGGCTTGCACGTAGAAATAGACCGAGTATGCTGCTCAGTGTTAGAGATACAGCAGCGGGTTGACATTGGAGGCTGGGGGCTCGTACACGAGATGAAGGAGATTCCGCAGGCGATCTGCCCGACCGCTGCTCCGAAGGAGATCAACGTCCGCCGAAGATCCGGCCCGCGGAACATATCGCGGATATGCACGCCGCGGTGCAACTCTTGCTCAGCGATCCAGGTGCTCTTGATATCTGCGATCTCTGCCGCAACCCGGGCTTCGTCCTTGATCCCTCTCGTCCGACGAATGGACGCCGCGGCTTTCTCATCCTGGCCCCTGGAGATATAGTAGCGGGGCGTATCCGGGACAAAAAGCAGAAACACAGAAATAAACGCCGGGATGATATACATGATCCCCAGCGGGATCTCATACGACTTGCGCTCCAGATACACATCCGTGTAGTTATCCACGAGGATGCCGATCAGTGCGCCGAGCGAGATCTGGAACACGACCATCCCCACGATCGATCCGCGGAGGTGCGCAGGCGAGACCTCGCTCATGTACGTCACCGAGTAGGGGATGAAGAACCCATTGGAGATCCCGAGAAGCAGCCGACCCGCGTACAAAGCGCCGGTGGTCTTGGATCCGATCTGCACGGAGATGGCGACGAGGCCGATGACGCAGGCGATCCACAGCCCGGCGCGGCGGCTGATGCGGTCGCCGATGGTGTAGACGATCATGGAAGCGACGAGGCCGCCGAGGTTCATGAGGCTCTGGATGAGCCGTTGTACGGAGGTCTTGATGTTGTATCCGATTGTGGCTTCGGGCTGGAGATGCTTTCAGTAAGCGTAGGAGTAACAAACACAGCAGGAACACGTACATCAGGATAGCCGTAGATACGCAGGAAGCCCGGCATGCTTTGGAACCCGGAGACGGCGGCAGAGTCGTAGCCATATTGAAATTGAGCGAAGGCGATACACAGGCAGATGAGGATGACCCGCTTCTCTTCCCAGATGCTCGTCAGACGCGGCCTAGGTAGGCGAGGGCCTTCTTCCATACTGGCGGGTTATATTCTCGTAGTAATGAAGTGTTATGTTACTGCAAAGCTTATGAAGAAGAAGTGGGTGCAGGAAGGGTGTAGGATCTGAGATCCTGTCCAAATACCCCGGTTGGCCCTACTTTTAGAATGGGCAGGGAGCTGTATACCCATGGGTTCACTTCCAAGCCAGTGCGATGCCATGTTCACGTCTCTATACTGGAGTTCCACACTCGTACTCTCACAACTGCCGATGTACATAGACAGGAGAATTAAAGTTGCGGGGGAAGCAGTGCTTGCGGGGTATTTGCGGGGGAAGCGTCGTAAGATCCAACTAGGGCGCCCGCTTTTCCTCAAGTAAGGGTCCTTTCGCTACAGGGGCCTTCAGATGTACTCGAGGATGCGTGTCGCTGCAGATCAGTGCTTTTGACTGATACGTGCTGGATACGAGGTACAACAGCGTCATGGCATGGAATGTGTGCCTCCTCGGCAATTCGTGGGCCTGCACCTGCCGATCACCAACCATGGAGACAAACGAGGAGGGGATGGGGGCGCCACGAATCCGACGTGAACACATCCGGCTTTGTGCCTCGGCAATGGTGTTCCCAATAGCTACAGTCCCTGGATGAGTCTGATATTGTTAATTGCTCTGTTTATCAGCTGGTGTACAGGACTTTTATAATGTCCACCGGTCCAAATGGCGTAATATAGCAATGTTCTCAATAAATGTTCTCCCTTTCGGGGGAACTGTTATCCAGGAACGGTCGAAGGGTAGAGCACTTCAGGGGCCTTGTTGATCAGGTTGTAACAACCAGAGTGTGGCTATGCCGAGGTCAGTACATGCTCAAGCCATTTGACGTCAACCAATCCTATTCGGGCCTTTTGACGGGTATGAGGGCTAGTCTTCAAGCTGGGGTTTGTCTATATTCCCCTGTATAATGTAGCGTCACAAATCCTATTTCCAGGAGGTAATCCAAATAACACTCACTCGGCTTGAGGAAGGGTCTCGTTTCATGTTTGGTAATCGGTAATGGCACGCCCCTTTTTTTGGTTACCACACGCCCCTCTTACCTATTTGCAATCTCATCTATCTGCATCGTATCAAATCTATCCGTACATCTCATCTATCTACATGGTATGATTATCGTATCTGTCTGTCCGGATAGCAGCATCGTAGCCTATCCGTATCGTATCTCATCTATCCAGTTAATCTTCATGATAGATAGATCGATCAACCAATAACCTGTTCCAGAATAACATATGTCGGATCTATCCGTATATCCGTATCGTACCTTATCAATCATATCTATCTGGTTTATCTCCGTGATAGATGGCCCGATTAATCGATCAATCGGTCAAGGGCGCCATCTTATACCTGTTCAAATATCTATCCGCATATCAAAGTGGGATTAGTCGTCCTTTGCTTTTTGTATGAGAGGGGCGTGCAGTTACCAAATACAGGGGCGTGCCATTACCGATTACCTTCATGTTTACGGTCCCTGACAAACCGTCACGGGTATGACACTTGCACCACGCTTGGAGCTTCGGTATGACCATTCCTGGCAAGATAGTTTTTCGCTGCAGACCTTCTTGACTCGAGATCATGTTCATGGCCTATTCAATTAGAGAACCCCAGATATTTCCACTCATTGCATGAACATGATCTGTGTGTGTTTGAGAGGTCGGCCCCTAGGGGCCAATTAAACACGATTGCCTGTCGGCGCCGAAAGCTTACCCGGAACTGGGACCTGGACCCCACTTCCCACCTTCTGATCTAATCGCCAATCGCCATACTAGCGGTCCCAGTGTCCAGTCAGTCCGTCGGAGCTGATGGCTGACCGTCGGACATGCCGCGGACGTCATGTTTGAGAGCGTGGCGATATATACCTAGTTCTCGATAAGATCACCGGCAACTTCGCCCGTGAAAGGAACTTTGCGTGTTGTGACCTCAGTGACAGCACCTTATCGGCCTGCAGCATGTCGCAACAAATGAGATATGCCATACCCCAGCCCATGGGCGACGTCAAGGCCGATGCATCCATTGAGTCTGCGAAGATAGCCGTCGTGTCCTTCGCGCCTTTCCTGAGTGGCGATGAAGCCGCGCAGGCGAAGGTGGCTAAGCAGATATACGATGCATTCTCCGAGGTCGGATGGATTTATCTCGTCGACCACGGCATCTCGCCGGAGAAGATTGATGAGGTCTTTGCTCAGGTAGACTTCCCCCTGTATGACGTTGCAGTGCACCAAACTGATGGAAGGGGAGATAAAACGGTTCTTTGAACTACCATTAGACAAGAAGATGGAGTGGAAGCTCAATGATCCTGCAGTAAACCAAGGCTACAGTCCCGATGGCGCCGAAGCTGACGGGGGCGTAGACCACAAGGAGAGCTAGTACGCCCACAGCAGTCCAATCCTATCGCACACAGTCCGCTAACATCTGCAGTGAACATCGCCGCTTCACCAACGCTCTATGCCCCACCGAATCCGAGCTACCCGGCTTCCGCTCCTTAATCGACTGGTTCTACGCACAGTGCTTCACCCTCTCGGAACAAGTCCTCCGCTGCCTAGCCCTGGTGATGCAGATCCCTCCCGATTTCTTCGAGAAGATCTGCCACAACTCCGACCCGCAACTGCGGCTCCTGCACTACCCGCCCGTCGAGCGCAAGCTCGTCGAGCAAGCCGGCCACGCGCGAATCGTGCCTCATACCGACTTTGGGCTCTGCACGCTACTGTTTCAGGATGGCGTTGGCGGCTTGGAGGTTGATCCCTGGCATACGGGCCGGTTTCAGCCTGTCAAGCCGGTCCCGGGTGCGGTGCTTATCAATGTGGCGGACTTGCTGCAGAGGCTGTCGAATAACCGCGTTAAGAGCACTCTGCATAGGGTTGTGAGCCCACAAGGGGATGGAGAGTTCTTGCCCGCGCGATATAGCATCCCGTTCTTTGTACACCCCGCGGCGGATGTCTGGATTGACCCGATCGCGAAGGAGGGCGAGCAGAAGTTATACGAGCCGGTGCATGCGGGGCAGTGGCGGACGATGGTGACGAGTGCGAATTATAGGATTCCGGAAGTGGCGAAGGATATAGCTGTTAGCGGATAGTGTAGCCAGAAAAACAATTCATGAGCAATGTTGTATGGCAGATATCGCCTGTACATAGTATGTCTAAATTTCAGCGCCACTGACACGTCCCTCGCGCCGCTAGTGACTGATACAGCGAAATCTCTTTTGGATGAATTAGCCAACTAAACACACCTGAAATCAGTTCCATATACGCTGTGAACATATTCGTATATATGGCCAATCGGCCCTGATTGGCAGGATCTCCCGATTAGGCAGTAGAGTCGGTACAGCATCTCGGCACGCTAGCGTTCCCAGGCCACCTTTGCCCTTCCAGAGAATCCAGACCCTGCCGCCTCTAGATCTCAGGACTGTTGCAGGGAAGCAATTTGCACAATAGAAGTGTGAATCGCTGAAACCAGTTATGGGGCCAACAACAGAGAAGAATGCAGCTCTGATAGAGACGGCGAAGACTATGGATAACATACCGTGGTGCGAGGAGTACGAGCAGATGATATCGGGGATGCTGTAAGTTTCCGTCCGAAGCATGAACACGAGAATCTTGATAAGAGCCTCTCACCCAGATATGACTCGTTCGTACCAATCCTGCTCGAAGGACGGTTCCGCGCACGGAAGCTTGTGTCTAAATACAACGCCCCAGTGCCAGACGAGGCGACGTACGACGAGCTCTGGGCAGGAAGAGAGATAATATTGCAGCAGCTGATTGGGAAACTCGGGAGCCGCTCCATGATCGAGCCACCATTCCAGGTTGATTACGGCTGCAATATCATTCTCGGCAATGACTTCTACGCGAACTTCGGGTGAGCTTCTCCCAGTCTCTCCCACATCCATAACCGCCTCACCTTCAACGGCAACTAACATCTCCCAGTCTAACCATCATTGACTGCTCGATCGTCACAGTGGGCGACAGGGTCATGTGCGGCCCCAACGTCAGCATTCTTTCGGCCACGCACGAGACGGGCATCGAGTCCAGACGGCAGGGCATCGAGTACGCCAAAGAGGTCGTCATTGGCGATGACTGCTGGATTGGGGGTAATGCGGTGATCCTGGCTGGTGTGCAGATCGGTGATGGATGTACGATTGGTGCTGGAGCGGTGGTTACGAGGGATATTCCCCCGTGCAGTGTGGCGGTGGGATCACCTGCGAGGGTCATCAAGACGGTCGAGCCCGTTCCCCCTATGCAGAAGAAATAGAGGTTCGCACGCATGTTTGTAGAGTTGCTTACTGTCGAGCATTAAGCATGCTGCCTCTTTCCTTTTTTCCCCCCTGGTTTTCCTCTAATCAGCGTTGGAAGAGTGAAATGTTATAGAGGATGGTGACTTTGCAATAGATTAGTCTCTATAGTACATGATGAGCATATTTCTATCTGTGCGTACCGTTCAATGGATTACTATCTTATAAATTATAAATTAATAATAAGTTATAGTTATGTGTGAATCAGATGATACTGTATGGACTGGTAAAGGTGAAAACATCCAACTAGAAGTTAGTACTGACGTTGAGGGACGAAGGCTTGGGTAATGAATAGGATTAGATACAAGAAAAGTAAATTAAAAATATTATTCAATCTTGATGCGATTTATGCATCTACATC